>JAAAKG020162377.1:0-29033 GCA_010014905.2 Druon quercuslanigerum
AGGTGTGTTAAGGAATAGGAAGAGGGTGAATGAAAAATGTAAACCCTTAGGGGACACATTAGAAGCTTTCCACTATACTACTACAAAAAGAGGTGAAATTTCAAAACAAAAATACGAATTTTCTTAACTGAGTTTTGAAACAGAAATAACTTTCTGAGAAACAGACAAATTTTCTATCCAAGAATATTACTTTTTACCAAAAAAAAAAAATTAATTTACAACCAAATAGTTGCATTTCTAACCAAAAAAAGGGTTCCTTAAACAAATCGTTACATTTTCAAGCCAAAAAGGTGATTTTTTTACAAAACAGTAGACTGCTCAACAAAACAGATCATTTTCTAAAAATAGTTAAATTTTCAACAAAATAGTATAATTTTGTACCAAAACATTTAAATATTTAACCGAAAAGTTAAATTTTCAATCAACAAAAATTTAATTTCTACCAAAAAAGACGAAATTTTTCTCAAAAATCAAGAATATTATTATTTCCCCCAAGTAGTTCTATTTTTTACTACAAAAGTTGAAATTCTTACAAAAAGAGATGCATTTTCAAAACAAAAATACGAATTTTCTAAAAAAAACTATTTAATTTCAACAAAAAAGTTCAATTTCAGCCAAAAAAAATTAAATTCTACCAAAAAATACAAAATTTCCACAAAAAACAAGAATGTGATTTCAGCCAAGTAGTTCCATTTTGCACCAAAAAAGTTGAAATTCCTACAAAAAGAGAATGATTTTCAAACCAAACAATTGAATTTTTAACCAAAAAGTTTATTTTCAAAAATAGTTTTATTTTCTACCAAATTGGTGAATTTTAAAGCAGAAAGAACTTTCTAAGAAGCAGACAAATTTTCTATCCGAAAATATTATTTTTTACAAAAAAAAAAAATAACTTACAACCAAATAGTTGCATTATCAAACCAAAAAATAAGTATTCTTAAACAAATTGTTACATTTTCAAGTCAAAAACGTGCTTTTTTACAAAACAGTAGACTGCTCAACAAAACAGTTCATTTTCTAGAAATATTTAAATTTTCAACAAAATAGTATAATTTTGTACCAAAACATTTAAATATTTAACCGAAAAGTTAAATTTTCAATCAACAAAAATTTAATTTCTACCAAAAAAGACGAAATTTTTCTCAAAAATCAAGAATATTATTATTTCCCCCAAGTAGTTCTACTTTTTCTTACAAAAGTTGAAATTCTTACGAAAAGAGATGAATTTTCAAACCAAATAATTGAATTTTTAACCAAAAAGTTCATTTTCAAAAAATATTTGGATTTTCTACCAAACTGGTGAACTTTAGAACAGAAAGAACTTTCTAAGAAACAGACAAATTTTCTATCCGAAAATATTACTTTTTACCAAAAAAATTAATTTACAACCAAAAAATACAAAATTTCTACAAAAATCAAGAATATTATTTCAACAAGTAGTTCCATTTTCCATCAAAAAAGTTGAAATTCTTACAAAAAGACATGAATTGTCAAAAAAAATATGAATGTTCTAAAAAAACTATTTAATTTTCAATAAAAAAGAATCTTTTCAACCAAATATTTTCTACAAAATTGTTCAACTTTCTACAAAACTGTTGAATTTTCAACTAAAATTATCAATCTTCAACTAACAAAAATGCATTTTTTTCAAAGTAGTTCAATTTTTAACCGAATATTTAAATTTTCAACAACAAAAAATTGAAATCTCAACAAAGCATATGATAGTTAATATTTCAACTAAAAAATATTTTTATACAGAATCAAAAAAAGTTGATTTAAACTAAAAAAGACGAATGCTTAACAAAAAAAAAAGTTGTATCCTAAACCAAAAAAAAAATAATTTAAAAAAAAACACTTGCATCTTTTTAACAAAAACGAGTATAAATCAGATAAAATGTCTGCCAAAATCGTTGAATTTTTAATTCATGCATACTAAATTTTAGCAAAACAATTGAACTTTCGACCAAAAAAGAAGATGTCTTTTTAAAAGAAATTATTTAATTTTCAACCAAAAAATTAAATCTTTAACTAAATAGAAAAATCTTTAACCAACAAAGATGGATTCTGTATTTAAAATATAATTTTATTCTAATCATTATTAAACATATAATTAAAATTATAACTCTGAAGCTATTTTCGTTGTTTTTTCTTTTTGGATTTTATTAAATAAGTTCGCGTGTAGGCAAAAAAACGAATAAAAGGGGAAGTTTTTATAAAACAGTAAAAAGGGGAAAAGAGGGGAACAAAAGAGTCTAAACTCTGATTTTTTCACAAAAATTAAAAATAAAGACTTTAAGAAAAATAATTTCTAACGAAAGCTTCTTATAGTCTTATCTGATCAGAAAATATTTAGTAGAATCAATAAAATTGTTGTACTGAATAAAAACAATTGAGTTTGATGAAATCAAATTTTTACGCATATATATATATTCAAGAAAAATTTTTTTTGGTTTAAAAATGATAGAATTACGAAATTTCTCAGATTCTTTTTCAGGTTGGCTACTCAAATCCTCAAAAAACATAACACTTGAATTACACAAAATTATTTAATAATTTAGTAATGTTTCTTCAGTCCTTATAAATAATATCTAAATGCGTAAGCAAAGTATTATTTCTATGCAGAACTATGGTAAGTAATTTTTTTCATTCGTGAACTTAAATTTTAAGTATTTAATTTTTATTATTTGATTAATCTTAAGAGTAATTTCATAATGGCACAAGTATTTAGGATTTTCATTAACATATGCCTAACTTGGAAAACTTTCACAAATGGTTAAGAGATGTTTGTGAATATATTACTTATATCACTACCAAATATTTTAATTAATTAATTTTATTGTCATGCATAAAATTTAGTGCGCGTGAAAATATTAATGTTTTGGATCAAAGATATTTTCCTGCGATCAGTGAAAATGATTAAAATTCTTTGATAATCTCAAGTTATTTAGGTAACTAGACCCCTGTTTTTATTATTTTTTAAGGCTGCCATTCGACATTATTAAGTAATAATAATATAAACAAATGGCTTACCATTATATCTCAGGAATCACATTTTCATACAATATATATTTACAAATGACGATATACGTGTCATTCCTATACCAATTTTTAATAAAGAAGATCATCATGCAGGAAATTTTCAGTATCAAAATTTGGATCAAATAGAAAATACTTCATCACTACACATTTGAAAAAATATTGTTCAAATCTATGATAATTATTATCAGATGTTACCATATGAATGGTTATCAGCATGCTTGTTGAATGACACATACTGTCATCAACGTAATGCGTAAAAATATGCTTCCTGAAATCAGAATTTTTTAAAAACAATGATGTTGAAAGAGGTTGTTAAACAGAAATCTTTTTTAAACAAATATTATTTTTATGAGATTAAAAGAAACGATCCGACAGAAGATAAAACTTTTTTATATTAAAAAAATGCGAAATAAGTGAGTTTGCTTATAGCAACTGTTTTTAACAATAAAAAGGTTTGGTCAATGGCAATACATTTTCTTATAATATTATTATTGATAATAATCTTCAATCTGAACCCAAACTTTTAAATCGATTAGGAATTCCTCTGGAACTTTTTGGAGAAAATGTTCTAAACTTGGAGAGAAAAAATATTCTTTTTGCTGGATTGGGAAACCCCATAAAAGAATTTTCAGGTTTTGGTTAAAAGTGAATAGTAACTCCGTGATTTATAGAAAAGAAAATCGGGAAATACAGTTTAGAAATGAAAGCCAGAAACACTCTCTAAATGTAAATTAATGGGAAATAGGTCACTGAATCAAATAAGATAGGATTTTCAGTAATGAACTTTTTTCATTTATTAAAATTGAGAGAGTAATTTGATGTGACCAGTTTTTTTAAGTAGTTACTTCAACTTGTTCTTTTTTTGTAATTGTGTTACTTTTGTAAATAGATAAACAATTGGTAAACAGTCAGATTTCTTTTAAGTAGCAGTAAATATACAAATAATTCCTTTCTTAGTTGCTTTCTAAATGTAGTTCATGTAGTTTCCTTAGTATATATTTCTCACATTAATTTTCATAAAATACAAAAGTAAGGAAGTTGTAAATCTTCCAGAAGTGGGAGTCAGAACTATGGAAATATAAAGAAACACTTTTAGAAAGAAAAAATTAATTTCCAGAATGACAGAGATTTATAGCGCCACAGAGGAAAATTTTAATTTTTCTCAATTCTGGATTTCAACATTTTCCATAATCTATAGATTCAAATTTAAAGGAACAACAAATTAATTCGAAGTCGCGAATACTTTTTATAAAATTTATTTTTTGAACTGAAAACTTAACAATTCCAATATTATTGGTTGATAATTCATTTTTTTCAGGTAAAAAGTGTTATTATTTGATTGAAAATTAAATTATTTTGTTCGAAATTAAATGATTTTTATCATTATTCTATTAGGTTGAAAACTCGTCTTTTTGGGTTGAAAAATTATCTCTTCTGGTTGAGATGGATAAAAAATTTTTTAATATAAAACCTTTTTGTAAATAATTTATATTTGCAGGTTGAAATTTCAACTACTAGGTAAAAAAATCGCCTTTTTGACTTGAAACTTTAACTACTTAGTTGATTTTTTTCTCTCTCTTGACTCTTGACATTTTTCGTTAAGAATTAATCTTTTTCGTTAAAAAACTAATTTTTTTAATGTTAAAAATTAATATTTTTTTGGTAAAAAATTAATGATCTTAATTAGAAATTCATTTCTGTTGTTTAAAATTAAACTATTTTGTTATAAAATAGTCTTTTTTACTTGACTTCAACTGCTTTTGATTTAAAATTTGTGTTTTTTGTTGTTGCTAAAATATCAACATTAGAGTTTTTATTGCAAATTACACTGTTTTGGTTTTATGAACAAATCTTTTTTTTTTGCTTGAAGGTTCAAAATTTTAGTTGAAAATTCATATCCTTCGTGGAAAATTTGACCATTTTCTTGGATTTTTGTTTCTTTTATTAAATATCATATTTTTTTACTGAAAATTTTACTTATCCATTGTTTAAAATTTTTCTATATTAGTTAAAAATTAAACTTTCATACTGAAAATTGAACTTTTCCATTTTTGGTTAATAATTTATATTTTTTAGTTGAACCTTCAACTGTTTGCTTATAAATTTCTCTTGTTTAATCGAAAATTAATATATTTCGTTAAAGATTCGACTTTTTGGCCGAAAATTAATCTTATTTATAAAAAAATCATCTTTGTTATTTAAAATTCAACTAATTATAAAAATTGAACTTCTTTGGTAAAAACAAATTTTTCGGTTGAAGATTCATCAGTTTAGTAAAAAATGCATCTTTGTGGTAGAAAATTTGATTTAGTTCTTGAAAATTTTTGGTTTGTAATTAAAAATTAATTTTTTCACTAAAAATGCAACTATTTCATGGTTGGAAAGTTTATCTTTATTATTTTAAAATGAAACTTTTCGGTTGAAACTTTATCTTCTTTAGTTAAAAATTCAAATATTTGGTTTCAAATTCAACAATTTCGTTTGAAATTATTTTCTTGTTGAAAAGGAATTTTGCAACAGAAAATTAACCTATTCCATTTTTTCTTAACTTTTGTTTAGTCGAAAATTAATTAATTTTGTTAAAGAAATTTAAAAAATTGGAGCAGAAAATTAATTTCCCTCGCTAAAAGTTTATCAATTTGGTTGAAAATTAAACTATTATTTTTAAATTGTTTTTTTTGTGTTGTAAACATTAATTTTTTGTTAAAAAATTTATCTTCTTGTTTGAAAATTCATTTTTTTAGTTACAAACTTAACGACTTAGTTTAAAGTTAAACCCCTTCAATAAAAATTAATTTTTTTAATTTCACTATTTTGTTGAAAATTCTTTTTTTTATTTGTTATAAAAACCATTTTTTTACTGAAATTTAACTATTCCATTCTTTGCTTAAAATTCTCTTATTTTGTAGAAAATTCAACGTCTTCTAAAGCATTGTCTACTATTTCTAGAATGTTGTAAATTTTCCAGAAGCGGCAGACATAACTAGGTAGATCTCAAAAAATACTTTTAGAAAGAAAGAATTAATTTTTAGAGCCATAGAGATTTGTAGACCCAATATAGAAAAATTATATTTCTTCTCCCACCCTGAAATTCAGAAATTTTCTAAACCATTTCTTGTTTAAAAAATATTTCTTCGGTCATAACTAACCCACTAATTTTGATAAAAAGTATAACAACTGTGACTCTAGATAGATATGAATAAATTTGACTGAAAATTATTTTTGAATCCACAAAAGTGGCTAATTTTGATCTTAAGTTGATAATAATATTTGTAGGCAACGGTTCGATATCCCTGGATATACTGCGTATCGCGGAAAAATTCGGTCAGGCAAAAATCTCATGTGCCCCAAAGACACGGAGCGACCCACGAATGACCGCCTTCTGCATTTTCCCCGCAAGTATCTCGACATGCCCGTAACACAAAATTACTTTAAGAAAACATTAAAAATAATTCAGATATTGATTCTGGCACGTCGTGAGATTTCGTAGACGGTTAGAAAGCATACTTCATCGAACACAACCTTTTTTTTCAAGATGGATAAGTTTCCCAGTGAGGATGGAGAAGTCACCCCTCTTTTCCCGCAATTACCTATAGGGTATATAATTATAGATAGTATAGGTAAGCAAAGGGTCAGGCACCCTACGAAAATAGCTGAACCGTGGAAACGATTCGTCCGGTGGACATTGGTCACCCTTTAATTTCTCTCCGGATACTATAATCGAGCATTTCCTTTCCCTTATTGCGATACACGTGTCACAATGTTATACCTATCATACAATACTGCCCTCAGAATGCGTTTAATACGATTATAATGGCTTTTAATTAATGACTTACTCGCTCTTAACTGGATTTATTGCAGTATTTTATGTAATGAAAGAATGTTTACCGATCCACTGTTATATTCACGTCAAAGAAATATTAAGTTTTCATAAAAAAGATAATTCTTTACTAAAAATAAACTTTTATTTGGTACACTTCGTTGTTCTATAAAATAGAATCAAGACTAGGGTGGTCCGAAAATAGACTGAAATTTTTTTACAGAATTTTTATGTACATTGCCGAGTTATTTATTTAAATTCACACAAAAACAAATCCATTTTTTTGTTTTTCAAACAAAAGATATGGGGCACAAGCCATATGAAGTTTAACACGTATTTCCCATTCGAAAAAGAAAACGGTTTTGTAGATTTTATTCAGAATCCTCAATATTAGGTGAATCGAGTTGAAATCCAACATGTTTCCTCAAAATTACCTATAAAATAAAAATTAATAATTATTTTTGTAAATCCGACCCCCATAAGTCTGTATGATAGGGTCCCAAAAAAAACTGTGAGTGAAAAAATGAGTTTCGCGAGTTCTTGGCGTTAATTATGATTTTTTTTGCATTTTTTTAAATGTAAATTGTTTATAATACATAAAATACTACATCATTATGAGAAGATGTTCATATAAATTGTTTAAATAATTTATTATTGTTTTTAGCAACTTTTTCTTAGAATGGAGATTGAAAGTCACGGTTTTTAAACAAGTTTTCCGTTTTTGTCCAATTTTCAATTAGAGTGAGGTATTATTTAAATAATTTTAAAAATTATATAATAATTTGATATTATTACAATATTTTTTGTAACTATATTCATCTATATTATTGCCAGATAGTTACGGTTCTTTCCTGAAATTTTGTACTTTTAATTAATTTTAATTTAATTTTAACAAATTGATTATTTGTTTACTCAAATTTTTAAAATTTCTATAACAAAATTCATGAGTTTTCGACTCAAGAAAAGTTAACAAAAATGAAATAGTAATAACGAATTAAAGTTGAAAAAATAGTTTAAACAATTTATTATTATTGTTAATAATATTCAATTTTAATAATTGTAGAAAATGATAACAATCAACTCCTAATTTATTATACTTAATTAGAGGGTCCTTATAAGTATACACTAGTTTGTTGCATCCTATTTTTATTTTTATTTTTTTTTTAACCACATGTAACATATTTTCTCTGATAAAACCTTTTCCGTACTTTATTATGCATTTAAAAAGTATTAAAAATGAATAAAAAATAATTTTATTTATCTGATCGATACTTCTTTCTTTTTGGACTGAAAAGTATTTTTTTGTTGAAAATTAAACTATTTTTTGACCTACTATTTTCTTGGATATTTGTATTTTTGGATGAATTTAAGTTCAACTACTTTTATTTGTGAATTACTTCATTAAAAAAAATTTTTCAAATATAGTTGGTTTGCAAATTTAACAGTTTTATAGAAGATTCGTATTTTTGTCTTAACAATTCAACAATTGCATTAAACTTTTTTTTGCTCAAAAAGCTGTTTCGGTGAAAGATTCCATTATTTGTTTCAAAATTTATACATTTGTTAAAAATTCATTTTTGTGGTACAAATTATCCATTTTCAAATAAAAAAATTTATTTTTTCGAGTGCAAAACTCATCTATTTTGTTCAAAGTTCGTCTTTTTGGCTTGAGAATGTAGCAATTTGATTCAAACAAAAAAATGAATTTTTAACAAATTAGATTAAATATAAATCAAATAGTTCAATTTTTAACCAAAAAAACTTTTTATGAAAAGACTTAATTGTTCGATCAAATTATTAAATTCTTAATCCAAAAAGTCGAATTTCAAAAAAATAGTTTCATTTTAAAAGCAAAAAATATTAATTTTTAACAAAAAACTTATCTTTTAACAAAATAATTTAATTTTTGGCCAAATAGTTGAATTTTTAACCTAAAAAGACGAATTTTAATCCTAATTTTTTTTTACAACCACAACTAACTTCTTTCTTTTTTGGTTGAAAATTAAACTATTTTGTTGATAATTCACCTCTTGTGGCCTGAAATTCAATTTTTTGGTTAAAAACGAATCTTTTTTAATTAAGGATTCTACTATTTTGTTAAACATTTGTATTTTTGGATGAATTTAAGGGCAACTACTGTTAATTTTGAATTACTTTATAAAAAAAATTTTTTGAAATATTTTCAGGTTGCAAATTCAACAGTATAGAAGATTCGTCTTTTTGTCTTAACAATTAAACAATTGGATTTACCTTTTTTTTTGCTAAAAAAGCTGTTTCAGCGGTAATTTCAATTATTTGTTTAAAAATGTATGTATTTGACAAAAATTCATTTCTTGTAGTACAAATTTTAATCAATTTTGTTTGTTAAAAATGCAACTTTTTTTATGTAAATTTATCTTTTTTTTCCAAAATCCACTGTTTCAGGGTTTCAGGGTTGAAAACTCGTTTATTTTGTTGAAAATTCGTCTTTTTGGCTTGAGAATGTAACAATTTGTTTCAAACAAAAAATTAATTTTTAACAAATTAGATTAAATAGATATTAAATAGTTCAATTTTTAACCAAAAAACTTTTTATGAAAAGACTTAATTGTTCGATCAGATTGTTAAATTTTTAATCCAAAAAGACGAATTTCGAAAAAATAGTTGCATTTTAAAAGCTAAAAATATTAATTTTTAACAAAAAATTTAACTTTTAACAAAATAATTTAATTTTCGGCCAAATAATTGAATTTTCAACTTAAAAGACAAATTTTGAACAAAGTAGGTACATTTTCTAACAAAAATGTGAATTTTCAATTAAAATAGTGAATCGACAACCAAAAAAACGATTAAAAAAAAATTAGTTTAGGTCTTAATCAAATAGTTGATTTTTCAATAAAAAAAATGCAATTTTATCCAAAAAAATGTAATAGATAATATTTCTTTTTTATTCTAAATTCTTTTTATAGCTGATATTAAAAAAACAAAAAAATATGGTTTTTCCAAAAGTCACTTTAAGTCATTTTAAATCAATTAATGTTTTAATAATTTATTATTATTGTTAATAATATACAATTTTATTAATTTTAGAAAGATATAACACTACTTTTTTGCGTACTATTTTTAATTGCTAAATTTTTTTTTACAACCACCTCTTGTGGTCAAAATTCAAATTTTTGGTTAATAATTAATCTGTTTTAATTAAGGATTCTACTATTTTATTGGCTATTTGTATTTTTGGATAAACTCAAGTTTAACTACTTTTAATTTTGATTTACTTTATAAAAAAATTTCTTTCAAATATTTTTTTTGCAAATTTAACAGTTTTAACAATTGGATGGAACTTTTTTTTCCTCAAAAAGCTGCTTCGGTGGAAATTTCAATTATACACAATACACAAATTTTATTTAATTTTGTTTGTTGCAAATGCAACTGTTTTTATGTAAATTTATCTGTTTTTTCCAAAAATCCATTTTTTTCAAAATTCGTTCAAAACGAAAGAAATCGTTTAGAAATTATTTGAAATTGGTATCATCAAAAGGAATCTCATTCGAAGCGTCTTCTTTCCTAATATCCAAAATTTATTTTTATAATTCTTAAAAAATGAATCAAAATCTTGTGAAAAGGTGAAAAAAGAAAAAAATTCTAGATTTCAGGTTTTTTGGGAAATTTTTCAAATTTAAGGGGTAAAAGGAGGGGAAAATGGAATTGACAAAAATGGAATTGGACAGAGGATTTTAATTGCAGGAACACTTCTAGGGGAAGGATATTTTACCACAGAAAAAAATCAATATTTTATGCGTAATATGATACATTAAGGAAAAAAAGAATATCTAATAATAGACTTTTGCGACAGTAAATTTGGCTTCCTTTTAGTAAAATTATCCCATACAAATATTTACGAATGTGGGTGGGAAATTGATATGTTTATCTACTTTTACATACAAATGTTATTGATTGTAGAAAAAAAAACAGTAATTATTTTTATGCATGGTATTGTTTAAACAAAACAGTTTTATTTGTAGCCTGTGGTGACTCATGGCGATTGTCAATGGAAAATAGTAGGGAATAGTTAATTGAGACACTTAAAAAATTACGTCACTGGCTTCCCTTGATGATTTTTCGCGTCGAACGATATTTTATATTTTTATTAATAATACTCATTATTCTAATATGACGTTCCTTTCTCATATAACTTGCATTTTTCATGGAAAATTGAATCATAGATATATGCATTCTGAGAAAAAATAATCATTTCTATAGGTATATTTCTGTATGCCTTACATTTCTAGGTAATAGTTTTTATAATAATGTTAAATTGCTGCTGTCGTTTGATAAATATTTTCTCATTTCATTAAAAGTTTTCTTTTAACAACGTAATTTATACTCACTTGTCATCCTAATAGAAAAAACACTAATTGTTCTCTGAAGAAAACACATCATGATGAATACAAATTATTAATAAGTGTACATTTCTGTTTAGAAAATTTAATCTTATTAACACGGTTTCGATTTATTTTTTAAATTAATTTAAAAACAAATTTCAGATATTATATAATAAGACACTTTGAAAGATATTCTTTTTGATGATATAAATTTCAAAAATCTTTTCTGAACGAATTATTTTCTGATTTATTAGATTTATTAATGTATATTGAATTTATTGAATATGAATATGAATATTTCTAATATTGAATTTCAAATGACACGTCACTTTCTAATATTTAAAGTGCGTTTTCAACAAAATGCCTGAATTTTTAAATAAGTAATTAAATTTTAGTCAAAATGATCAATTTTTAACTTAAATTATGAATTTTTAACGAGGAAGTTGCATTTTTAATCCAAAAGAATGAATTTTTGATAACAAATATTATTTTCAATTAAGTAGTAGAATTATATACTAAAATAATTTATTTCCAACAAAATAAATCTATTTTTGAACAAATAATTAAATTTTTAAACGAAAGGATAAATTTTAAACCAAAAGGATGAACTTTTAACTAAAATGATGAGTCTTAAAAAAAAAATTTTAACAAAGTAGTTTAACTTTTAACCAAGAATATATAATTATTTCATTTGATTTTATTTAATTTAATTTCCAAGGAAAATTATCAATCTTCAAGCAAATTAATTTTTAACAAAGTAGTTCAAATTTTAACCAAGTAGATGAGTTTTTCCCCAAAAAAAGGCTTCTTAACAAAATATTTTATTTACAACCCAAAATTTTTCATTTTTAAATCTAAAACGCCGAATTTTTAACAAAATAGTTACATTTTTAACTTCGAAATATGAATCTTTGAAAAAATATATTAATTTTAGACCATTAGTTGAACTTTTTACCAAAATAGTTTAATTCTCAACAAAATACATGAATTTTTAAGAAAATAATAGTATTTCTACCCAAAAGGACGAATTATAAACTAAAACTATGAATCTTAAAAAAATATATATTTTAACAAAGTAGTTCAACTTTTAACCAAATAGTTTATTTTTCAACCAAAAAAGGCGTCTTAACAATATAGTTGATTTTTTAACTGAAGTTTAAAACCTTTAATCCGAAAAAATAAAATTGTAACAAAATAGTTTTTTTTCAAACAAAGGGACGATATTTCAAATCAAATAATGAATCGTCAAACAAAAAAATGATTTTTTACCAAATTAGATTAAATTAAAAATCGAATTGTTCAATTTTTAACCAAAAAGACTTTTTAAGAAAATACTTCATTGTTCGATCAAATTGTTAAATTTTTAATCCAAAAAGACGAATTTCCGAAAAAATAGTTACATTTTAAACCCAAAAAATATTCATTTTTAACAAAAAATTTAAGTTTTAACAAAATAATTTAATTTTTGGCCAAATAGTTGAATTTTCAACCTAAAAAGACGAATTTTGAACAATATAGGTACATTTTCTAACAAAGAGGTGATTTTTCAACTAAAATAGTGAATCGACAATCAAAAAATCGATTTAAAAAAAAATTAGTTTAAGTCTTAATCAAATAATTGATTTTTTAACCAAAAAAGATGCAATTTTACCAAAAAAAAATGTAATAGATGATATTTCAACAAAAATAATATTTTTATTTTAAATTAAAAAACGTTCAGCTTATACAAAAAGTACGAATTTTTAATAAAATACTTTTAAAAAAACCTTTCAAAACAGATTAATTTAGAACCGAAGTGTTGCATTTTTAAATACAAAAGAAGACATTTCTACCAAGAAAGATTTTCATCTTTAATTAAAAACAATTGAATTCATTTTTAAAAAATACAAATTTTCAATAAAATAATTGAATCTTCAGCCAATGCTGATCAATTTTCAACTGAGCAGTTGCATTTTGAACCCAAGAAATTAAATTTCTACCACAATAGATAAATTCTCAACTGAAGCTTTAAATGTTTAATCCGAAAATATAAGATTGTAACAGAATAGTTTAATTTTTCACCCAAAAATATGGATTTTTGTTTATAAATTTAGTTTTTGGCCAAATAGTCGAATTTTTATCCAAATAAATTAAATTTTCTACTCAAAAAGATCATTTTCCAACAAATAAAGTGATTTTTCAAACAAAGCGACGAATTTTCAAATCAAATAATGAATCTTTAAATAAAAAGATGAATTTCTAACAAATTAGATTAATTTTAAATCAAATAGTTTAATTTGTAACGAAAAATACTTTTTAAGAAAATAATTAATTGTTCGATCAAATTGTTAAATTTGTAATCCAAAAAGACGAATTTCCAAAAAATACTTACATTTTAAACCCAAAAAATAGTTTAAAAATCATCCAAAACTGATTAGTTCAAAACCAAAGTGTTGCATTTTTAAATACAAAAGAAGACATTTCTACCAAGAAAGATTTTCATTTTTAATTAAAAACAATTGAATTCATTTTTAAAAAATACAAATTTTCAATGAAATAATTAAATCGTCAGCCAAAGCAGATTAATTTTGGACCAAAAAGTTGCGTTTTGATCCAAAGAAATTAAGTTTCTACCACAATAGATAAATTATCAATCAAATTGTTTAATTAAAAAAAACTTACTGAGTAAATAAAGAGAAGATTAAAGATGATGAATTTAAAAAAAAAACCCGTAATTTTGAACTAAATAATTCAATTCTATATACGAAAATAGTTCAATTTTTTTACTAATTATATATATATATTTTTTTATTTGGGGTCATCTAATAAGGTAGATTTAATTAATTAGTAATTGTTAAATGGCTTGGTTTTAAACCTTAGCAAACTGCATATTTCATTAGAAAAATTTTATTTTCATAATTTTATTATCTTATTAAAAAATATTTTTTTTTATTTTTTTTTTATTCTACATTCTTTTTACAGCTGATATTAAAAAAACGTCTCAGGTAACCAAAACAAAATAATATGGTTTTTCTAAAAGTCATTTTCGTTTTTTTTGTATTTTTGTTTCATTTTTGTATTTTTATTAGAAAAATACTTTGAGCAACTCAGCCTTCTCTACTGAAAATAATACATTAGATAAAATTTAAAGATTTTTCTCTTAGGAAAACTAATCATTCTGAAGAATACAATTTGTTAATAAATCTAAATTTTTTCTCAAAAAATTAGCGCCTTAAGAAAGAGTGGACAAATAATTCTGCACATTTCATAAAAAATTTTATCCTCATAATTTTGTTATTTTATTAAAAAATATATTTTTTCATTTCTCTTTTTTATTCTGCATTCTTTTTATAGCTGATATTAAAAAACATCTGAGGTAATCAAAACAAAAAAATATAGTTTTTCCAAAAGTCATTTTTGTGTTTTTATATTATATTTATATTATTTAAATACTTTAAGCAACTCAGCCTTCTCTATTGAAAATAATACACTAAAAACTATTCATTCTGATGAATAAAATTTTTTATTTTTTTATATTTGTTTAATATAAATAGGCATTATGAGTGTGGAAATCTTGGATTAGCTAACTTCGTTTCAAGTAGGAAAAGCTTCTCAAATCAGCATTTCACTTTCTGTCAATCAAATACGATTGAGTTCATGCGCAATACAATACGAGCAAGACGGATTAATGATCGTTTGAACTTTCTGCGTCCGTCGGAATAAGTAGATAAAGTGATTCATGGGCGGGCGTTCAGAAATTATTGGATAAACATATTTTACAAATTATGTTTGATTCAATCGAGGGGTCAATGAAGAAATTAAGCAAGCAGGGAAAAATGATACCAATATAAAAGTGGCCGAAAATCATAAAAAATGAATTTTAAATCAAAAAGGACGAATTTTCAAAAAATAGCTGCATTTTCAACCAAAAAAATTGATTTTTTTAGAAAACCGTTGGATTTTCATCAAAATAGTTACATTTTTTTTTCAATCTTTAAATTCTATCTATATAGATAAAATTTTAACCAAATAGTCAACTTATACACAAAAATTAAACTTCAAGAAAAAACAGTAGTATTTCCAAAAAAATAGTCCAATTTTTAAACCGAGAAGAAAATTCTTTAGACGACAATTCAATTTGCAAACTAATAATTAATTTTTCTATGTACAATACGAATTTTCCTCAAATCAGATGAATTTACAAAAAAAAAAATACTTTTTAAACAAAAAAAACGAACTTTTAACAAAATAGTTTAATTTTTAACGAAATGGATGAATTTTCAACCAAGTAGATACATTTTATACCACAATACAAATTTTCATTTTAATATTTCAATTTTCAACCAAAGAGGTGAATCTTAAAAAAAATTATAAAGTTTTAGTTCATCTAAATTAGTTCAGCTAAATTAAAAAAAAAAGAGAGAGAATTTTCCAAACAAAAAAGTTAATCCTTTGACCAAATAGTTTACTTTTCAACTTACAAAGACAAATTTTAAACCAAATATCAAATTTATAATAAAAAATAGTACACTTTAACCAAAAACAGTTTCATCTTCAAATAGTTTAATTTGAAGTCTAAATGGCTTGTTATTTAGAAAACAGTTGAACTTTCAACAAAAGAATAAATTTTCTACCAAAAAAGAAGTATTTCTAACAAAACTCATAAATTTTCAAAAAAAGAGTTACATTTTTGACCGAAACGTATAAATTTAAACATGAAGATTAGATATTTCTATCAACGAAAAAGGATTCTTAACTGAAAAAAATCAATTATCAATAAAAAATCGAAAAGTTACATTTCCATTATAAAAATAAATTTCAAACAAAGAAAAGCTAATTTTCAACAAAATAGTTAAATTTTTAACCAAATAGATAATTTTTAACTGAAATAATGAACTACTAACAGGAAGATATAAATTTTCAGTGAAAAAAATTAATTTTAAATAAAAAAATCGAATTTTCAACCAAAGAGATGAATTTTCAACAAACACTGTAATTCTAGATTTCAACAAAAAAATATTTGTTCTTAAATAGAAAACAGTTTAATTATAAAAAGAAGAACTTTCAATTTCGTTTAAATTTTTAACATAGAAATATGGCTTTTCGACAAAAATTTACTTTTTGTAACAAAATACGAGGCTAATAAATTTATAACAAAAATATTATATCAGGGTGGCCGAAAAATTTATTTTTCAAAATTGAGCTTTTTTTCCTGACCAATTTTTTATTTTCTCGATCGCCCAGTAAATTTTTTAATGCTTATTCACAGAAAATTCTGTCAATTTTAAATCAAAAGTTATGGTGTCACTATTGACCAAAAAAGACATCTTAACAATATGGTTGATTCTTTAACTGAAGTATTAAATGTTTAATCCAAAAAGATAAGATTGTAACAAAATAGTTAAATTTTTAACCCAAAAATATGGATTTTTGTTTATAAATTTAGTTTCCGGCCAAATAGTCGAATTTTCATCCAAATAAATTAAATTTTCTGCTTAAAAAAATGATTTTTCAACAAATAAAGTGCATTTTTCAAACAAAGGGACGAATTTTTAAATCAAATAATGAATCTTTAAACAAAAAAATTAATGTGTAACAAATTAGATTAAATTAAAAATCGAATAGTTCAATTCTTAACCAAAAAGACTTTTTAAGAAAATACTTAATTGTTCGATCAAATTTTTAAATTTTCAATCCAAAAAGACGAATTTAAAAAAAATAGTTACATTTTAAACCCAAAAAAATTAATTTTTAACAAAAAAATTCAACTTTTAACAAAATAATTTAATTTTCGGCCAAATAATTTTCAACCTAAAAAGACGAATTTGGAACGAAATAGGTGATTTTTCTAACAAAGAGGTGAATTTTCAACTAAAATAATGAGTCGTCAACCAAAAAACCAATTTAAAACAAAAATTAGTTTAAGTCTTAATCAAATTTCATCTTCAAATAGTTCAATTTAAAGCCTAAATGGCTAATAAATTTGCTACCAAATATAAATATAAGAAAATATAAATTATAAATAAATAAATAATGAATAATATATAAATTATAATAAATTTTCTAACTAAAAGACACTTACAGTTTTAACCAAAACTTAGAAATTTAAAACCAAGAAGATTAGATATTTCTATCAACGAAGAAGGATTCTTAACTGAAAAATATCAATTATCAATAAAAAAATCGAAAAGTTACATTTCCAGTTAAAAAAAAATTTAAACAAAGAAAAACAAATTATCAACAAAATAGCAACAGGAAGAGTTGAATTTTCAGTGAAAAAAAATTTATTTTTAACAAAAAAATCGCATTTTCAACGAAAGAGATGAATGTTCAAAAAATAATTTAATTCAAGATTTCAACGAAAAAAATATGTATTTTTAAATAGGAAACAGTTTAATTTAAAAAAAGAACTTTTAATTAACTAGATGTATCCTTAACCATAGAAGATTAATTTTCAACCAAACAGTTGCATTTTTGTCCAAAAAGATTAATTTATAACAAAAAGACGAATTTTTCACCAAACAAGAAAAAATTAATTTTTCAAAGTTCAGCTATTTTTTCTCGACCAATTTTTTTACTTTCTCTGAAAATTAATATCCAAAGACCAGAATCTTAATATGTAACATTTTTAAAATCGAATCTTCCATAAGAATAAAACAATTTTAAATTAAAATTTCCAAATTATCATTCTTCTAGCAATTCCCTTATTTTTCAGAGATTTTCTTCAAAGTTCCAGACGTTCCAATTCCTTAACTTTTCCCTAATTTTCAGATTTTCCCTGACCTACGATAGCCCAGTAAATTTTGTAATGCTTATTCACAGAAAATTCTGTAAACTTTACATCAAAAGTTATGGTGTCACTATTAACATAGGATCCTTGAAAACTTAAGTTTTGTGTTTCCGGGTGAATATTCCCGAGTGATATTAAAAATAGCAACTGAAAAAAAGACAAAAAAAAAGATTTATCACCGATAATTTATGGACTCTACAAATGGAAGGTAATATAATACAATGAATGCTTTCGTAAGATACTTGTTATTAACTTCTTATATCTGCTCCCTCACTTTGATTGTTTGTGCATATCGTAGATTTTTAATATTCATAATTTCCTGGGTCATTATTTATTTTTGTGACAACTGTCACATCTTTTTTCCTGGTAAAACAAGAAAAGAGATTTTATATTAATAAAAGTGAACGTTTTGAATAAAAAAAAGTGCGATATTTCTTCCTTTAGAGAAAAAAATTTATTTAAAAAAATAGAGTGTCTTCTTTGCAGACAAAAATTGTCTTGAGTTTTAATTTATGGTATAACAATATGCTTTAATTCAAGTATCGAAAATCGAATTTCAAGTTTTTACTGCAGTCCTCATAATGATGATACTTTATAAATATTTTTTTTTAGTGGCAGATTAATTGTGATGTGATATGCTAAGTATTATTTTTATGTTAAAATATGTTTATTTAAATACGTTATAATGTCATTTTTCATTATTTATTCACGGTATCAGTTTCTCGTCTTACGTTATTCCTGGATCAAGCTCTTATAAACGCACATTGTTCCTTCGACGGGTATAATTTGTCAACTACATTCTGTATATAATTGACATCACTCTTACATTCCTTATAGACAGTTCGTATATTAATAGCATTCGTAATTCCAGAATACAACGATCAACACTATAACTGTTAAGAAGTATTTCGAAGATAATTATATATTTGCAACAATAATATATAAATTACCACTTTCAGAAAGCTACATATTATCGAACAAAAATCATTGGCTTGATAAAGAAAAACAGGAAAAATGTACTGACTAATTAGCAAGATTGCAAAAAATTGTTTTTGGTTCAGACAAGAAAGCGATTTGGTTTCTATAGAAGAAACCTTTTCTATTGCCCGAAGAAAATCTTCAAATATTTTATTAAAACCACAAAAATCTCGGATATGGTTGAATAATAAAAATGTGTCTTAGTTTCTGTTTGCTAAAAGATAACAATTTTTCTTGGGAGCAAACCAAACTTTTCATCCTTTTTTGGGACATAATTTTATTGATGATATATTGAAAATACTTTACTCAAGTATTGATTTACATTACATGTTTATTTTCAACTAAAAATTTGATGCAAAAGTCTCAGTAACAATTAAAAAGTTGAAATAAACTAGCTACTGTCAATGCTTTAATTACTTTATTTTATATTAAAAACTTGCTACTGTTATTAGCATTTTACTTTTTCTTGTGAATTATTTGTGTGACCCGCAAAATTATACTTCCAACATGAACTTATGCATTGAAAGTGCCAAGATAATCAAAATAGTTTTTGCTGCGTGGGAGTTTACTTAAAAATATTTTATTTATTTTATGCATGCATCATAAATCATAGTTGTTTCATACCTAATTATCCATTGTAGTACTCAAACTAAAGAAATATTACACTCTTAGGTGTTTAGATTAATTTACAACACGTCACGACTTCTGAATCAAAATAGATAATAATTGGTCTCTACGATATGATAAATGCATTGTACAAATAATATTTTTAAGTTTACGCCTAGCACCCTTTTGGTTGGTATATTTTTTTAATACTGAATTTATACTTCTTGCGAAATTACAGAATAATTTTTTTTAACTTTTCAATTGATCATGAATCTCTTAATTAACGTTTCTAACTGAACAAGAACGTGGGTAGGCTGTCAATATTTTAAGACCTTTATGCTCCTGTTTAGTTCACTGTCGCCTGTACTTATCAAGTAACATTTGGTATCGAGCAGGAAATACCCGGTTTATTAAGGATAACTCGATTTATTTTTTTTCCTTTTGATCAATGCGATGAATCAAGTTGTAGATCAATCAAGATTGAATTGATTAACCATAGAGAGATCTCAGGTAGCAGGTTTTTTTTTGTAATGAATATTTCTGAAGAAATGAGATTCAAAAGGAAGACGTGTAAAGATAGTAAGGATTGATCAATTGCAGTTCATATGCATATATGCGAGCTTTGATGAAAAATTAAGAATTTGATCAGTTTTTCTTTTCATTTCATACAAATTCTTGATAACCTGTTTTTTTCCTTTGTCAATAAAAAAGTATATAGAATATATAATATAATTTAATTAATAACATATTTTAACAATATTTCTCTTTCTTAAACCTTATATATTTGTATAAAAAATATTAATGGAATATTACAGATTCTTAAGGAAAGCCACAAGAATTTGCAGAAGTTACGGAAAGAACATCTGCGCTGGATATCCAATTACTCTTCTCAATGAAATGTGTCAACATAAGTGTCTATTTTGCGGTTACAATAACATTACTAATTTATTATGCAAGTGAAACTTTAATGTAATTAAATGCAACCGAAAACCGCATTCCAAGGAAGAATTTGACCTCAAGAATTTTTTTTTTTAACGGAACTTTGTTTTGATTATGCATCCGGAAAGAATTAATGAGTTAATTTGACGCGGTAGTATGGCGTTCATATGTAAATAATCTGTAAAAACATCACGGAGAATCTCAAAACATATGACCCATCAGCCATATACCTCAGAGAGGTCCAAAACTGAGGCTTTATTATTTTCTGAAATGACTCCCACACGAATTTCTTGCTCAACTTGAAACTTAAAACAACACCAAATTCGACATAATTTTAAGAATCCGTGTTTCCTGCTGAGTAAAAAAAAACATTCATCCTGAGGACGTCCCAAAGATGTCCATTATAGACCAATTGATGTCACAATGACGTCTCATGTCTTAATAACGTTTGCATGACATAAGTTGGTCAGGCTTGAATGTCCTACAAGAAAATCTTTAGGAACTATTTTTTCGGTTCTTTTGAACAAATTTCCTATCAATATTTTTTTAGTGTCACCTGCACTAAAGGTCTCCTAACAAATCAACAGGTTTTTAGTTTTGTTATATCGCGACGTTGCGATTGTTCCTAATTTATGATAAAGAATAATCGGGTAAAAATGAATCCCTCACCTGCATCTGCAGCCATGAGTAATCAATATAGGTGGTGGTGGTTGTCGTCGTCGTGGACGTAGCATTGGGAACCGTCGACGATGAGGAGACCTGCTGCCAGGTATCCTGGCCGGCGGCGAGGACGGTGAGGCCGTCGGGATGACCTCTTTCGGGAACTATTTGATCGGCATATTGATAAGGAGTCTGAATCGTAGGTTGCCCTCCGGAGGGCAAACTCACTGGATGAGGAGGGTGCTGGGCCCCCGAGCCGGCAGTGGGCAAACAGCACACGCTCACGTCCATCCGGCGGGGGGGCGGTGGCGAGTCGTAAAACCGTTCCGTCTCTTCCGGATAGTCCGACTGTTCCGGTCCCTCCGGCTGCTCCCAGATTGATCCTCTTCCGAGAGTGGGACCCGTTCGAATCATCCAACCACCCTCGAAAAACTTCTCCTCACCACTTCTTCCTCTTCCTTCGTTTTCTCTGCTTCCTTTTCTTCCTCCTATTCTCTTATCCTCTTCTTTCACATACAAATTCCTCTTGGTCTCAACAGAAGCTTCTTTTAGGATCGTTTTCCTTTTCTTCTTCTTATTCTCCTCTCATCTTCAACTACCTCAGTCACTCACTCTCCAAACCACCCGGTCAATTCTCTCGCCTCCCTTTGCCTTCTTCTCTTTGCCTTCCTCACGCTCCTTAACCACCGTTAATTGAATTGGAGGGAAATCTTCGCCAAGCGCTACTGCAAGAATACCCGTTTTCAAGCCAAAAATATCTTCAAATTTGTAAAAACACTTTAATCCAAAAATCCTGCAAATGTTGGAGAACGAGCCATTAACACCTAAATTGGTCTCGATGCACACAGTTCACCAACACAAAACTGGTCACTCACTGATCTTTTGGTACTATCAGGCTTAAACTCTTGACACAATGAGTTGTTGATACCATTCAATGTTGGTAGCATAAGGACTTGATATCAAGAAATCTTGGTACCAGGAACTGCTGTCATAAGCTCTGGATACCACAAACTTCTGGTAACACAATCCTCTGATACCACAATCCTCTGATACCACAATTCTCTGGTACCACAACCCTCTTTACTTCTACCGACACTCACTCATTCTAAAGAGTTGTCAATCATCAAAAAATAAGGGCACCACGTGATTCACTTTCCCTTCTTTACTTCCGAATCAAGACTTCCTCAAGATCACCACGTGGTAGTTATTCCCAGGAGAAACTGTATGGATCTCAGCACTTCTAATCCAAAATCAAATTCGGGTACCGGTACCACTGACTTTCACTCGTTTTATTTACTCCCTCGGCCAAGGGGACTCTCCTGAAGACAATTGCCACGCGCCACTGACAGATGCCGGCATGATGTTGACGTATTACCTATCGGTCCATAAAGTCGTCGAAGAAAAAAATATACAAGTCGATCCAACTTCCTGGAATCCCGAAAGTCACACACAACATACACCTCACTGATGATGATCTTTTTCGACGAACGATCTCAGTCCAGGATTTGTGGATCGCACATGGTGCACAGAGTGCCTCTCACGTTAACAATGACAACGTGCTCCCGTTAACGTGGCGCGAGCCACGAGGATTGGAAGGAGAAGGAGGATGGGGTGGAGAACGTCGAGGATGATAATGAGGAGGTGGAAGGCTCGGGGGGAAAATAGAGGTGCAAAGGGGGAAGATTGGAAGAGCAATGTGGTTGCGAAGTCGAGACAAGGGTAGGGTGGAAGAGTAAAGGGGAGAAGGTGGCTGAAGAGAGGGAGGCGGGGGTGGCGAACGAAATCAAGTGGCGCGCGCGCAACTTGCTTGACGGATGCTTTGACGAGTGTGACGGACGTGTGCGCATGCGTGTATGCGTGTCGTCAAGGCAACGGTTCCTCGGTAACTGCCCGACCGGGCACCGCGCTCCTCTGGATCACGCCCCGGGCACGAGCGATCCGACCAACCTAGGCGGCCATTGAGCACGCCTCCCTCCACTCTGACCCTCTCTGCGTCTCCCTCTCCGAGGGATTCCCTCTTCCCCTCTCGGGGACCAACGACCCCCACCGTAAGTATTGATGGTCCCCCTCCAAAGCGCGAGTGGTCGCGAGAGAGGGTCTACAATATTCAACTACATCTCACTCAGAGACCACAGTCCCTCATCGAAGTTGGTCTATCTAGCTCTGTTTATCTCTTTCTCTGATAAGACTTGTGGAACTTGACTCGTCTCCTTTAATCCCGGCTTTATCTCCTGGACTCTTTTTCTTTCTCCACCAGGTACCTTTTCTCCTTCTTCCGATCGCAAAATGTTATAGCCAGTCCAGCAAGAACGGTCTCCTGACGTCATCAGGAGCACTTCTCGTAAAGTTGCCGGCATATGGACGAGGGTGATGATCTGGGAAAGGTGGATCAATAATATTGTAATTATCTTTAATAAGCGATTATTGTAACCCCTCGGTTCATCACTAATGAGAGGTGGTAACCATTTTCTTGTTAATTATTTTTTAGTAATGATTAGTACAAATTATTAATTAAGAAATTAGTGAAGGAGTTTGAACTATTTTATTAGTTTCTTCCTAATTCAGATTTTTGAGGAAAGTATTAGGAATTGATGATCCTTGAGATACATTTGGTCACAACAATGGTACCGCCAATTTTTATATAAAACTATTGGTACCACGTCTTGGTTTTATATTGCAAATTTTTATTATTACGAATTATAAGAATTGCTAATACGGCTGATACCTTATAGTAGGTTCTAAAAAAGATGATGAAGAAAAAAGAAAAGAGAAAGAAAATTTGAACAAAATTCGATGTAAATTTTATAATTTTTGTAGTTGGTTGTTTGTGTTTGGTGGTTCAGCTGTTGAAAATGACCGGGAATTTAATTATAAAACCGGGGATTAAATAAAAAATCCTCTTCCAAGTCAGAATTCGTCACAATTTGAATGTCCCATCTTCTAAATTTGAGGTAAAGAAAGTACTTCATGCAGTTTTTAGAGTAGAAGTAATATTTTTGAAAGAAAAATTTCTGAATTATAATAGAA
Organism: Druon quercuslanigerum; assembly: GCA_010014905.2. Taxonomy (NCBI): domain Eukaryota; kingdom Metazoa; phylum Arthropoda; class Insecta; order Hymenoptera; family Cynipidae; genus Druon; species Druon quercuslanigerum. Next base: position 24,203 of record JAAAKG020162377.1, read on the forward strand.
ATTTGTTTACGTTGTTCAATGCGAATTCATCTTTTTTTAGTTAAAAATTCAACTATTTGGTTAATAGTTAAACTCATTTTTTAATCTTTTTTTTTCTATAAGATTTATAATTTGAATTTCAAATTCATATCTGGCTGAATTCAACTTATTAGTTGGGAATTGATAATTTGCACTTAAAAATTATAATATTTGTTTAAAAATTTATGTACTTTGTGGTGAATTCATCTTTTTTGTAGAAAATTAATCTTTATGCTTGATAATTCATCTTTTTGGCTTACAGTTCAACTATTCCAGTTCAAGATTCATAATTTTAATTGAAAATTTATTAGTTTTTTTAAAAACTAATTTCATAATTTGAAAATTATACTATTCAACTTTTAGTTGAAAATTTATCTTTTATAATTAAAACTTCAACAATTTGGATAAACAAAATTTGTTATTATTTAAAACTCAACTGATTCGCCGAAAATTCAGGTATTTTGTTAAAATATCTTTTTTTGTAGATAATTATCTTTTTCTTTAAAAGTTAATATTATTCAAAACTTGTTTTTTCTTTGAATGTTTTTATTTCAGTTGAATATTTCATAATTTTAGTTGAAAGTTAATTTTTTTTATTGAACATTCATTTTTTGACAAAAAATTTAATTATTCAATTTCTGGTTGAGAAATTATCTTTTTTTTAATTAACAATTCGTCTTTTTACAGCACCTTTTCGGTTTAAAATATTCCAGTTAAAAATTTACAATTTTATTTGAAAATTCATCATTCTGTTAACCATTAATTTTTTTAACTAAAAATTTTAATCTCTAATTTTTTGATGACAATTGATATTTTTGAGTAAAAATTAATTATTCTGTTTAAAAATTCAATTATTTTAGTTGAAGATTTATTGTTTTAATTAAAAACTCTTATTTTTGGTTCAATTTTTTTTTTAATTATTATTTTTTTAGTTCAAATTCAACTATTTGGTCGAAGTTTTGTCTTCCTTAATTACAAATTCAACTATTTCGGTAAAAATTCATGTATTTTGTTGCAAAGTTGTATTTCAGATTTATAATTTTATTTGAAAATTCATCAATTTGGTTGATTTGAACAATTTTGATGAAAATATGTTTTTTAAATTAATTTTTTCAATTGAAATTCCAGGTTTTTTTCCGTTATAATAATTATTTGTTAATAATAATTAATTAATAATTACAAGATATTCTTAAATATGTTTGGAAAATCGATTAATTAAATAATTAAATTGTACTAAAAACATAATTAATCATTTTCTGAATTTATTCCTAAAATTCATAACTGAATAATAATTCAAACAAATTTTTGTGATATCTTCTCATACTTAAAATTGCGTACATGATTAGCTGAAATTAATGTAAGTATTACATTATATTTAATTAAAAATGCCTCAAATTCCTCTTTTTTAAAGTAAAAACATGGAATTTTTAAGAAGATAGATGATTTTTTAACAAAATAGTAGAATTTTCAAACAAAAAGATTCATTTTTTACCACAAAAGGCGATTTTGCAACAAAATACATGAATCCCTAACTCATCTGTTTAATTTTCAGCAAAAAAGATAAATTTTCATCTAAATAGCTGTATTTTGTACTAAAAAAGTTGAGTTTTCAAGAAAAAGTTGAATTGTTTAATTTACAGTTTAAAAAATTAATTTTTCACACAAAGAAAAAACAAATTTTAAACCAAACTGATCAATTCTCAATTAAAATTATACAAAATATGATATAATTAAATACGAATTTGAAACAAGAATATTAATTTTATACTACAAAGACGATTTTTTAACGAAATAAGTAAATTTTCAAATACAAAAGATCATTTTTCAGTCCGAAATAGAATGGTTAAATTTTCAATTAAAAAAAAATTTTCAACTGAAGCGATGCATTTTCTACAAAAATTATTGATGAATTTTTAACTGTACTATTAGAATTTTTAACAAAAAATTATGAATATTCAACAGGAAATGGATAAAATAAAACCAAAATGATAAATTTTTAATAAAAGTGTCTTACTTTCAACCAAGTAGTTTTACATTCAACCAAAAAGATTAATTTTTAATGAAGATTAATTTCTACTGAAAAAAACAATTTTCTATGAAATACATGAATTTTTAACTAAAAAACATAAATTGTAAATCAAGAAATGAAGAGGTAAATTTTCAGTTCAAGAAATTTATGTTCAACAAATAAGACGTATTTTTAACTAAAAAAACGCAATCTTTAATTAAAATAATTATGTTTTCAGGCAACAAACAAAACGAAATTTCGACCAAAAAAACTAATTTATGAAGAAATATTTACATTTTCGAACAAAGTGATGAACTTTCAACTAGAATGACGAATCATCAACTGAAATAGTTGAATTTTGAATTTAAAATTTTAAAAATGAATTCGAAACTTAAATGTTGAATTTTTAACTATGAAAATTGAATTTTCAAACAAAAATATGACTTTTGAACTAAAGTTATTGAATATTTAACTCGGATAGTTATATCTTCAGTTTAAAAAAAATAAATTTTCAACATAATTACTTTCTTTATTAAAAGATGAATTTTTAATTAAAATGATGCGCCTTCAACAAAGAAAATTAATTTTGAACGAAAGAGTTTAACTTTTAAGCAAGTTCTTAAATTTTTATTACAAAATATGAATTCTTGAAGAAAAATGTAGCAATTGATATTTCAACTAAAAAAGATTTTAATTTTTAATCAAAATCACTTGCGAACTCAACAAAGAAAGAATTTTCAACTAAAAACGATCAATTTTAGACCAAAAATAGAATAGTTTAATTTTCAGTTATAAAAATTAATGTCAAAACAAAAAAACGAATTTGCAACTATTTAATATTGCAATTTAAAAAAATTTAAGCACTTTTCCAAAAAAGTTCTTTAAAATTTACAGATTTTTTCAGCTTAATAAAAATTCCCTGACAATTCCAGATTTTCCAGGAATTTTCTAGAATTCCTGAAACACTTCATGATGCAATTTTTATTATATCATTGGTTTTTAAATTACCACTAATTGGTGATACCGTAATCTTAGTACCGATATCCTTACATCAATATTCAGCACCATCAATTTTTATTCTCATCATTTTATGATAATCATTATTTTATGGTACAATTAACTGTATCGGTATCAGTAATAAAGCAACTGAAAATATTAATTCTTAAAAAATTTATTCAATAAATGGTATCATAAACTGTTTATCGACAGATTATAATTAGTATATACCATATGAATTATTGACGCTATATCAGGGTGTCCGTTTTAATCAAAGAAATAAATTTCCGGTCATTTCCCGGTTTTGTAACTAATAATATAAGTAATAAAATATAAAGTGATAAAAAATAAAGTACAAATTAAAACACTAAAAGCAGAACTTTGGAATTTTTTACTTTTAAAATGGATAGGTAAACAAGTTTCTTAATTCAATAATTTTCTATTCAAATGCCAAATAATGCTCTAATTTAAGGAATCAATCAATGAACTGTAAAATTTTCAAAATTATATTATTTTAAGAAATTTCAAGCTAGAAATTAAAACGCCTTAAAAAGCTTCAGAATTTTATCTCCAAATCTTGAGAACTGGAATTTGTTGAGAATTTTTTCAAATTCAAAATTATTTTTGAATTTTTCTTAAAATTTTTAGAAAATCTTGCAAAGTCAAAAAAATGTCTTTAAATTTTGATGTATAAATAAAATTAAACACTTGTTATTTAATTTTAGGCGACATTTAGAATTTTTGAAAATATTCAAAATATAATTAAAAACTTGAAATGATTTCAAATAATTTAAACGAAATTTCGTTGCAAAGAGATACAGCCTGAATTAAAACCAAATGTAGATATTGACAGACTTCATACAACAAATTTAGAAGCTTTTTTAAAAATTGTCCTAGAAGAATTGAAAATTTGTTTTCATTTTAAAAAATAATTTTAAGAAAATATTTAAAAAGATTTTCAAAGATACCAATCGAATTTTTTCTACAATTTTTAGTATATCTTGAAAATTTGGAAGAATTTCCTTAAAATCTTTCAGCTGCTTTTTGACATTTTCATAAATTTTTAAAAACCTTTTTAAATATTTCCTTTAAAAAATATTTTTATTGTTGTCAAGCCCTTTACATTTGCCTTTTAAAATTGATAGGTTTGAAAGTTTTTTAATTCAAAAATTTCCTATTCAAATGCACAATAATGCTCGGATTTAAGAAATTAATCAATGAACTGTAAAATTTTAAAAATTATATTATTATAAGAAATTTCAAGATAGAAACATAGAAAATGAAAAAATTTTATCTGAACACTTCTTAAGTTAGAAGTTATTAAGTCATTTTCATTTTAAATGATTAAAACGCCTTAAAAAGCTTTAAAATTTTATCTCTAAATCTGGAAAACTGGAATTTGTTGAAAATTTTTTACAAGTTTAAAATTATTTTTGAATATTTGTTAGAACTTCTAAATATTTTTTAAAATAAATTGATTTTTTCTTAGAATTTTTAGAAAATCCTGCAAATTAAAAAAAAATGTCTTTAAATTTTGATGTATAAATAAGAATTGAATACTTGTTATTTAATTTTAAGCGACACTTATCATTTTTACATATTTACAGACTTCATACAAAAAATTTAGAAGCTTTTTTAAAAATTGTCGTAGAAAAACTAAAAATAATTTTTCATTTTGAAACAAAAAATTTAAGAGAATATTTAAAAAGATTTTCAAAGATATCAATCGAATTTTTTCTAAAATTTTTAGTATATCTTGAAAATTTTGAAGAATTTCCTTAAAATCTTTCAGCTGCTTTTTTGACGATT
>JAAAKG020162387.1:0-55659 GCA_010014905.2 Druon quercuslanigerum
ATATATATATATATATATATATATATATATGTGTGTGTGTGTGTGTGTGTGTGTGTGTGTTTTATTAGGTACATATTTTCAGTCACCAGATAACTTCACTTCGTTGATTTCTGAGGGGGAAAACAATGGACCATTTTGTCCGATTTTGCTAATATCTTCGTAAAAACTATTTTTTTCTGTATAAGTGTATTTGAAAAATAGTTTTTATTTATAAGAACTATTTAGGGACATAATAAAATGATAGTGGTTACAATTCATTACGAAGATATTACAGAAATAAAGTTTTTTTCTATATATTTCGTCCATTGTTTTCCCCCTCAGCTTTAACGAAGTGAAGTTAGCTGATGGTTGAAGTGAAAATACCTATTATAGTTTCGACTTAAAACGCGCTACTTGCATTCGGCTCGAATTATCAATTAACCAGCAAAATATTTTAATTAAAAAGGGGGATCTTTAATCAGAAAGATGAAGGTACCTCCAATCTTTACCAGATTTTAAATTCGATGACAATTTAAAGATATGTCCACTATGTACAGTCTACTTTAAAATTGAGCAATTTTTTTAAATGATTGATAAATATGACGAAAAAAGACCTAATTGCAGCAAGTTTAGAAGAAAAATCTAATCGTACTTTAGAAAAGAATGGTTTAGATTGAAATTCTTCATTTCACAATAATTATATGGAATTTTGTGTTTTAGCTTCAGTTTTAGGTAAAAGATGTGATTCTTATCCAATATAAGGTTGATCAAGGGCTATTTTTATTCTATAAAAAGATTCTTTACAAATCTTTTGGGTTGAGTTTTACTAAAACTGAAATTATTTAGCAAAATAACCCAAATAAAAAAGATTGGGAAGAATATTTTGAGGTATTAAAACAGATCTTGACCAATAGAATTGGATAAAAATGGTAACTTCGACCTAAAATCGAAGTTAAAACACTAAAATTTACAAGGCAAACGTCCCATTAATTGTGAAAACCTTTCATGATACAATAAACGAGCTGTTCACCGTTACGGAATTTTTTGTAAGACTTTTCTTTTTTAGCTCGTTCAGGGCTAACGGTACCGCCACGATTACCGTGACATGTACCTTACATCATAACATTTCAAAAATAAAATTTCAAGCTAGGTTGGATGAATTTTGAGATTGTCTGTACGTACAGTTTATCCTTAAAATTATGTTTTCTCTTAAAGGAAACAGTATTTGCATATTTCTAATGCAAAAAAATTGGTAAAACTTATTTATGTCTGTTTTAATGTTTCAGGAGTGTCAATGTCAACTCCGAACAATCAAAAAAAGGGTTTTAATCGACCGAAATCTGCAGAGCCTGGCTCGCCCTTACTAAGACGTGCACTTAGTCCAGATAGACTGCATCCTCGTTCGGCCGAGAACAAAACTTCGATCTCACCACTAGCGAATACTGTAGTAAAAGTTAATCCGCGCGTTACGATCGCACAAACGTCCAGTACTGAAACTACAGAAGAAGTGGGTGACGCCACTAAAGAAAGTAATGAATCTAAGTCTGATAAAAAGATAGCGGGTGAACAGAAAGTTGGCCCGGATTATTCTAAGCTAACCCACGGGATATCGATCAATATTGGAAACGTGAGCATGTCGAATTCGTGTGGAAGCACTCAGTTGCCGAGAATTGCAGAGGAAAAAGATTCACCCACTGGCACGAAAAGCGACGATTACTCAGCAAGAGTAAGTGAAATTTCTGAAAACAGAGCGAAAGATTTTACAGCGAAGACTCAACAAGTTTTCGAACCAGTGAAAATTAAAGATCTTCAGCGGAGAGGTTGTAAGGGTGAAACATGGACTGATAAAGAGTCTACACCTGCTCATAATAAAAGTAACGAAAAAAGCGAAGTGTCTTCAACGAACTTTGATAAACATACTGCAAGCGCCTCCTCTTCGGTGGGAAAGCCTAATACATTCGAAGCATCAGTCTCGAATAAAATGATTACAGAAAGCAGTCCAGAGGGTAAAAAAGTTTTAAAACGATATAAATTTGATGGCTTAAGTTTTGGATCGAGCTCTCACGAAAAGACAAGACAAGAATCGGTAGAAAGTAAGAAAAACAAATAAGTTGGACTCTTGTTGCTTGCTCTTTTCTTAGTTTTAAATATAATTCGTACTTTGTAATTTCTATTCAAATCTATTCATATACAAGGCGATTCGATTTCGTTGGTAATCTCTAGTCAAACTTTCAAGAAAGTGCTTTTCGTGTTAAATGAACTGTTCTCAAAGTGCGAGATATAATAAAAATCGAAATTTGATAGGTAAATTTTCGAGATCTTCTTAAGAGAAACATCACATTCTTTTAATGACGAAAACAAAATGAATTTTCATTGAAAGGAACTTATCAAATTTTGCTTTTTTAGTTCTCTCGTATGATCAAAACTAAAGCTGGTTCGATGCTAATAATTTTTTCAGCAGGAAATTAATATTGCAGTATAAAATCGTGCAGCTTTTAATTCACATAACCGTCAGTGTAAATTACACGTTTACAAATAATTGATGGCTTTACATCAAACAAAGAATGCACCCGATTCTTATCTCGTATTTCACTCTTTGTTGAATCAACTACGTTTAATTAATGCAGTCCGCAAATATTCCCTCTTTGAAATAACTGCTTAAAGTTCAAAGCGGTCGATGTAGTCTAGACCCGAGCGCTTCGCGTTTCTAGCGTATTTCACATACGTTTAGTGCTTGGTATAGACGCTTTGCGATCGATGCGAGCAATCAGCAATCGAAAAAAAATTCAACATGATTGTACAAGGACTCGAAAATATTTAGGAACTCTTCAGGTTGGCATTCGGAACATTATCACATTTTTTTAAGGGTCTGATAAATTAAGGTTTATTTATTTCATTCTAAAAATTGACTCCTTAAGCGATTAAGATCATTTAATCCGAATTTTTAAAGCAAGTTTTAAATCAAAAAGTGGACTGATGCAGAAAGCTTAAGCTTGGATGAAACACGATCGAGATTATGATCGAAAGATCGAAATATCCTCCGAATTTTATGAAACTGCTTTCAGTGCCAATCACTCTTGATATGCGCGCACCAAGTAATATTAATTATTGATTGTCGGTTTAAGAATAATGTAAGGTCCTAGCACACTTAAGTAGATATATCCAAGGAGGTGTATCAATGTTGGATTTGTACACTGTAAATATGTAAATGTTTTTACGAATACACGCTGGATAGTGGATGCAAGTATATCTGAAAACTTCCCTGACTTAATCAAGGGGTTTTACTCGTAGAGCTCCTAAAAATGCAGGTCACAGCGCATCTCCGTCCTCGTCTTCATCTGCTCTTAAAGTGAGATTTTTCCGCATTCGCTTAAAATTAAAACTCGAGTTTTACTCTTGATGATAAATTTAGTATTTAAAATTTAAATGCTTAGGAACAACTGACAGCAGTCGGATTGTCGTTCAGTGTCTTTCGTCGTGTGATACATTTACAAGATGATAGACTTGCAAGTTTTCGGATTAGACTGATCACTATCCTGTTCACATTTATCGCTAGCCGTAAGATTTCCTCTTCCTTTATCTAATTACTTTTAACTGTATAATCGCATATCGTATCTGAGCGTAAGTGCGAAAGTGTGTTTATTATAAAAGTATGATTCTGTACTCCAGTTTGATTAAGGATGGAAGTAAGGTAAGATATGGAAAACAGTTTCAATCTGAAAAATTCTGAAGCTCTCCGACTTTTGGAATGGGAAAATTAAGTTAGTTTTTACGAAGCATTTTTGGCTTCAAAGTTTTTCTTAGTAAGCATATGTTAATGCGCTGGTCGCTCAAGTTTTTATTGGTGACGTTTCTTATAAATAAAATGCATCTATTTGTAAGTTCAATTGTTGCAATTCAGTTTGCATGTTTATCTGTTTTGTTAATTGGAATTTACAAAATGGCGATTTGTAGGTCTTAAAATGCCTTTGAAATATAATAAATTCTTATTTCAATTCATCAAAATTTAATCCCATAAGTTTTCAAGTGAAAAAACTTTTGCTGGAATTGAAAAGTTGATTTTTCAAGGATGTCGATTATAAATGTTTTCAAACTCGCATGTTTTTGAATTTAAAAGCTTTTACTTAGAAAAAATTAAAGTTTACATACTTTAAAAAGTGCAACTCGTTTAAATTATACCTTTCAAAATCTAAATTTCTTTAAATTTCAGTCAAGAAACTAGAATTTTTCCTAATACAGAAAATGTCGGAAATTAAACATTTTCTGAGGAGTGATAACGCTACTTTATTTTTATAGTGAAAAAAGTTTTGGATCTACTATAGTTTAAGTATTTTGTTGTGCATAATACTAAACTGTGTTAATTAGTTTATAAAATAATTTGTGTTGGAAGTGCAACAGGCGATTGTATGATTGATATTATACAAGAGGCTTTGTTAAATTGTTTTAAAAGTCAGAGACTATCAGAATATTATCAGTCAGATAGCTGTTTTGGTTGATTAATTTTCTGGGAAGAGTGTAGTTTTGTCAGAGGAATTGACGGAAGGGAAGAAAACGTGCTATTGTTAATCGCCGACTTTTGTTATCTATTTCGCTCAACTTACACTGAATTGTGTAGTATGATATTAAAAGCGAAATAATTAATTATCACTAATAAATGGAATAGTTGCAATTGTAAGATGCCGATATATACTATCTTACATTATCATATTAGACACGAACGAAGTAGTACGGAATTTGATGTAATCTGAATAATTCTGGAAGAAGCATAATTTTTTCTTATTTTTAGAAAATCCTCAATATTATATTAAACAGAGAGGAGATTAAAACAATGAGTTTTAATTTAAAAGATTAACCACGGTAGTAATATTATTTTTTTGAAAACTTAAAGAAGATGTAGATCTGAGAAAATTTGTCCGGCAAGATTCGCGGTTTCGAGGAGAATGTATGTGATAAGTATGTAGGCTGTATGTAAATTGTATTTGAATTTTATAGTGCACCTTAATTTTTTAAAGTGCTTCATTCTGCTCGTATGCTTCATCTTGAAAATTGAAGCGAATTCAGTGATATATAGGAACATAATATTGTCGATCATAAAATATCCTCTCCTAGTAAACGAGTCTTAGAGATTTTCATTTTTAGCAGTATAGCATAGTAACTGTTGTTCGTTATAATTTCCAATTGGCGCGATATTGTAGACGAATCCAAAGTTTTGTAATAAAACGTTACGAAAATATATTTAAACTGATATTGGTATTTATTCCCAGCTCTAACTTATATACAAAAACTATTATATTTAATAAAGTTTTGTACATAGTATTCCTGTTTCGTATAAATGTTTAGAGATAAGTTTCATGATATAATTATATATTTTTGACAAAAAGAAATGTATTATTATTAAAATTATTGTCTGATTTCGGCTTTGGTGGTTGAAAAATTGTCTGAAAAAATAATGTTCATTTGGTTTTGGTTACTTTTTTTTTAAATACCACTGAGCTTTACATTTCGTGGTGTGTTCTATTACATTTAATTACCACGAATTTAATTATACTATATAATAAAAAGGGTTAAGAACAAAATTGTATAACAGATGGACTTTTTGATGAAAAATCATCTTCTAATGAAATGTTCTTATCCAATCGTTAACTTTTTCACTATGCCAATTAGTCTATTATTTATAATTTTACAAGATATTCATAGATTCTATTAATAAATTACAAAGATTTAAAAAAATATATATTTTTTTCTACCACAAACTGATACACTGAACATTAAGTTGAAATAAATTGTTAATATCAATTAACTTGTTCATTTAATTAATTATGTTCCGTAAGTGAGTCTGCAATCATCTTTATCCACAGTGATTTTATGTCAGCGCTTGTAATTTAGATAAAAAAATATATATTGCTGTACACAAAGTGAAATAAAAAAATTTAAGAGTTTGAGGATCCTGAAATTTGTTTCGGAGAATCTCTAAAAATAAATTTCACACCCAGTCAATAAATAGAGCCTATAGAGGATTATTATCAGACTTACCATTGCGGCTTTTCTCTGCAACTAGAAAAGAAGAAATTTAATGTAATTGCACCCTTAAATTTAATTCAAAAGATAAAAATCGAATGTGAAAATGGTACCAGAAATATATTTGAATTTATTATCGTCCATGTAGCAAAAGAAGGAAACGATATATAAAATAATAAGGCAACAATAATGTAATGCCTAGTATTTTAAATATTAAACCGAAAAAATTAGCAAATTTAGGATAATTTTGCATTAATTTCACATTATGATAAAATCCTTAAAACTATTAATAAAATTTGTCTTGAAAAATTATAAAACTCAAAAACAATTGGGGAAAGCGATGACCAGACAAAATTATGATTTACCTCTACGACGTTGAATTAGCCTCCTTTGAATACAAGGATTATTGCGTCAAGACGTGTAAAAATCCGCAGAATAAAAAAAAATACTTGCACGAACATGTCTGAATAAAAATGAGCACCACAAACCGCCACAAATCGGAAAAAAACTATTAACAAAATGAAATTTTCGCGAACATGTTACAGGTAAGTATGAATATTACATTTTGAAAATAGATTTTAGCTATTTAGTAACTTTTTACGAAAAGGTGTTCGAATTTAAACAAGACACCCGCACGATTACTTTGTTCCCGCCAAAATCGTATTGACAAGAAATTTTACTCGCGAGGATAGTGTTCAAAAAAAGTCACAATCTTCTTGCAGTTGCAAATTCATCAAATCCAGTTCAGCTTTTGCAAGCGAACGGTATCGATTTTACACGCAGTTCTTGACCCTTATTAGCAGAAATTGTTACGGTAAGAAATGATATTGGCTAAAATCAAGAATTCAGGAAAAGTTTTGCAAAGAAAAATCATTGGCTGTCGATTAGCTGTAGAAAGTCCCGAGACACGAGCCCGGTCAAGATGGAAATGACACCTGAAAAATTTCGCACACCGAATTCAGTGAGGTTTACCGAAGAATCATTATTAATGTCGACTTCAGGTCCACTTTGATATTTTCGAATTATCCGGTATCTCATATATGGACGGAAGTAAAAACGTTTTGAAACTTTCAAAGATTACCGCCGGAAGCGAACTCAACGACAGTGGTCTCAGAGCAAAGCATAAACGACTAACCTTTCAAACAGTTTCGACCGCGATCGAGATTCGAGACACAAAATGGCAACCTTCTCCTACCACCCCAAGATCAGTGCTACCAAACCCAAGAAGTTAAAACGCACAAATACTGAACAATTTAAACTACTTTGCAAAATAAAAATAGAGATAATTAACATATCTTATTTTATTGAAGCTGCAAGTCGATATTACTCATACTTATACTGATTCATAACATAAATCATTATAATAAAAACCTGAAACCTGCTTCGCTATAAAGTTCTTGGGTTTAAATTCAAAATTATCACGTTATATTTGAGGTATTTCATGTAGTGACGTAAGCTGTCAAGATGTCTGCACGCTGAGTGCCAAGCAATAATACTAAAATATTTGCATGTACGATCTTTTATTTTTTTAATAACTTGGAAAAAGTGATTTTTCATCATAAGTGTATTTAGATATTACTTTTGATTTTTAAAAATCTCTTCAGTTCAATAATAAAATAGTTACAACAAAAATGATAGATTTTATTATTTCATTGAATAGCTTTCGTAATATAAAAAATAATATCCTAATACACTTATGGTTAAAAATAATTTTTTTCGCAGTTATTAAAAAAATAAAATTATATCTTTGCAATTGATATCATTTTTGGCCCTCGGCGTGTAGACATATTGTATTTTTCCCACCCAACCTGAAACACTTAATTCTCTGCATTTTATCGACTCTACCTTGCAGACGACACACATTTTGACACATCACCAGAGTCGCACAAAGGAATAATTTGTAGTCAGTCAGTGGGTGTAAAAGCCCCTAATTACATATAGATACAATAGTAAAATTCAAACTTCTTTAGTACTAAAAATACATAAATTTATATATTAGAGATCAAATTTATATCCATTGCTCTCGCAAACATTATATTGACCCTAGAAATCGATTTACTAACTTACAAATTAACTCCAGAAGAGGTTATATTTACTCATAATTCGTACAATTTTGTCCAAATAGTCTTGTCCACGTGCAACGTCGACGTGGATTGTAAACTTGACAATAGCAGGAATTTATTGAAAATCGTCTTTTAGGATTACACACGTCAGCTAGGCACACATTTGTCTATATGTATATGTAGTGGTGGATGTGAGCTGCATATGCAGGCATTTTACAAGGTTTATCTTAGGATTGAACCCTTTTTGAGTATCTTGCCTAAAAATGGTGAGTATTTGTTTGACAAAAAATATGCTGAATGTCGACAAAAATCCTGGTTAGTGCTTTTTTTTATATTACAACTTTGGTTCGTGTTGCAGGTGCTCATTGCTGCTGCAGTATGTACGAAGGCAGGCAAAAGTAAGTCACATTTTTTGCAATCAAATATTCCTTACAAAATCTGTTAATTGTCTTTTGAAGGATTACGGTGCTTTGATGTGTTTATTAAAATTCCGTTATTTCGATCTTGTTTGTTCATCGCAATGTACTTGACCCGGCGTTAAGAGTCAAACGGCATTTGTAATGTCATGACAATCGTGACACCACCTTTCAAAACTCTGATTTTGTTGGTTCTATTTTATTTAAGTTTATAGAATTGTTTAGATGTTTGGATTGTTGGATCAGTTTATAATATTTGCGTTAATATAGTGAATCGAAGTTTTTTCACATCAGAGGAATTCATTTATTAATATTGTTTAATTAAATATTTAATTGCGGGAAGAGTTTTCATTGTAAATATTTTTACGAGTGTTAAAATAGTTTGAATAGAAAGTTCAATTTATTAAAGTAGAAAAGGAGTTAGCACCAAAAATGACTTAAATTGTGTCTTTCATTTTATATTTTCGAATTTAAAACTGCTGGAGTCTAAACTATATCTTTTTTACAGCAATTATTTCTCGGCAATTTGTGGAGATGACAAAAGCCCGAATAGAAGGCTTATTAGCTGCATTTCCAAAACTAATGAGTTCTGGCAAACAACACACATTTGTTGAGACAGATTCAGTACGTTATGTTTATCAGCCATTAGAGAAATTATACATGTTACTCATAACAACAAAAGCTAGTAATATTCTAGAGGATCTGGAGACGTTACGTCTCTTTGCACGTGTGGTAAGTTGTTGCACCATTCGTTATATTATGCTCAGGGTGACTGCAGGTCAGGGACAACCTAGAAATTAGGGAAAAGTCCGGATTTTTTGGAAAAATCTTGCAAAATCAGTGAATTTCCGTAATAACTACTTTAAATAACTCTGGTTGAAAATTCCCCTAATTGTGTTGAAGATTCAACTGCTTTGGTAGCAAACTAATTTTTTTCTTTAAAATTAAAATATTTTCTGCTTGAATTATCTACTGTTGCATTACTTGTTAAGAAATCTTCTTTTTAGTTGAAAATTCGTCTTTCTTTTTTTGTTGCAAATTAATCCTTTTAACTGCAAACGTAACTATTAGAGTTGAAGATTCATGATTTTAGTTAAAAATTTCTCTCGTGGGTTGAAAGTTTAACAGATTTTTGTACAACTTTTTTGTGGTTAAAAATTGATTTTTTCTAATTGAAAATGTAGCTACTTGTGCAAAAGATCAACCACTATCTTAAGCCAATTTTTTGGTTTAAGGCTTATTTCTTTGGTAGCAGAGTTAACTACTTTGCTAAAAATTTTTTTTTTTAAATAAAAAGAGTGTTTTAAACTAATAATGTATCTTTTCCATTTTTGTTTATATTGAGCTTTTTTAGTTTAAAGTTCGTCTTTTGTGGTGGAAAAGTAGTCTTCTTGGTTAAAATGTCCTCTTTTTTTGTTTAAAAATGCAAAGGTTTGGTTGAATTTTTTTATAATTCATATTTTCGAGTATTTTCTTTGATGCATGAATAATCTTTATTTGTTGGAAACTTCGTCTTTTTGACAGAAAATTAATACTTTGGTGTTTAAAATTCAACTGGCTTTTATTATTTTTTGTTTGTTAAAAATTCAACTATTTTTTGGAAAATTCATCTTTTTGGATTAAAACTTGATCTCTTTTTGTAGAAACTTTATCTGCTTTTATTAAAAATTAAACTTTTCCGTTGAAAATTTATCTTCTTTGGCTGAGGATTCAAATGTTTTTTATTGAGAATTCGTCTTTTTTGCTTGAATTTGGCTGTTTTTGATTTAAAATTCGTCTTTTTTTGTTGACGTTTTCTTTTATCTGCAGACGTAACTTCTAATTGAAGATTAATGATTTTAGTTAAAAATTTCTCTTGTAGGTTGAAAGTTTTACAGTTTTTTGAAAACTTTTTTTGTGTTGAAAATTAATTTTTTCTAATCGAAAATTCATCTACTTGTGTAATAGGTGAACCATTATGTTAAAAAAATATTTAGTTTGAAGGTTTGTTTCTTTTTTAGCAGAGTTAACTATTTTTTAAACAATTCGTTTTTTTGTTTTGTTTTAAACAGGAAATGTAACTTCTATTTTGGTTGAAATTAAGTTTTTTTAGTTAAAATTTCGTATTTTTTGGTTGAAATGTCGTGTTTTCTGTTTAAAAATGTTTTAAAAGTTTGGTTCAAAATTAATTTTGTTTTTAATAATTTATAGTTTCTTCTTTGATTTCTGAAAAATCTTTATTTGTTTAAAATTTGACTTTTTGGTTGAAAAATCAACTATTTTGTTGAAAGTTCGTCTTTTTGACAGATAATTAATATTTACGGGTTGAAAATTCAATGAACTCTTTTGTTAAAAATGCATTCGCTTGGTTATACTGGGTATACAAGGTGCACAGTCTTTGAATTACGCAGAAAATTCTCTAAAATTAGTAAGTGTACTCAATATTGAATAATAATTAAAGCAATTATAACACTTAAATGTGGTTTTTATGAATAAATAAAGCAAACGTCTACAGTACTAATCCATTATAAAATAAATACTCTTTTAAAAAAAGTTTGAAGCTGAAACTTTTTAAAACATGTTGAAAATGTGAACATTGGTGACAGAAGTTATTATCCAATATAAAATTAGAACAGTTGCGTAATATATAGTACTTTTTAAATAATTATTAGAAGGTGAACACTTTTTTATTTGAAATTTAGGAAGCACTTGTAAAAATTAACTTGTGGGTTGGTATGCGACAAAAGTGACGAAAAATTTTTAATCAGTAAAATTTAATGATTTCAAATTCAAAATATTTTCTATTGGTTTACAGCTATTACTTAGTGCACAATAATAAAAATTTACCAACTCTAGATAAAACTTCTTTGCTCAATAAAAATTTATTTGAGAATGTGAAAACTTGTTTTTTTTTTTTTTTTTTTTTTTGATTGAGTCATTTGTAACTATTTTGGCTTTTTCGAAAAAAAACTTTTATCGTGATTTAGGATTTTTGGGATTTCATTTTTTTGGGATTTTGGAACGTTATAAATACCACGAAAAAATGTGTTCCATTTTTAAAAAATAAGAACATGTTTCTTTGGTTCAAGCTGAAGTAATGTACCCAAAAAATTCTAAATAAGGCAAAATTTGTTTTTGAACTTAGCAAATAGTAAACTGGAAATTAAAACAATAGAACAGAAGATATTAACAAATTAAACAAATTTTTTTCGTAACGTGTTTTGGATTTATACCCACAACATTTTATGAGAATGATATTAAACATATATACATTGTTTATTTAACTATTTTTTTTTTCTCTGACTTTTTTATATCACTGTGTATAGATTTCTAACTATTCAAGTATATCCAATTTTTGAATATAAATTAATAAATGGCAGATATGTTTGAAAATTATTTAAAAATGTAACACTTCTTATGAAAAGATTGTTTGTTGTTTTCGACATGTAAAAATAAATGTTTGCAGTTTCCCCTATTTTCCACATTGTTCAAGATAAAATTACCCTATTTCCTCCTTTTTTATCTCCTTTTTCACTCTGATCTCTGGGTTATATCTTGGTTATAGTTATATTACTTTCTTAAACATTTATTTTTTGGTTCCAGATTGATCATTTTTAGTTGAAAATTTACCGTTGTTGGTTAAAAACTCAACTATTTGGTAGGAAATTGCACTGTTTTGTTGAAGATTCAACTATTTAGTTTAACATTGGTCTACTTCGAAGGCAAATTTGTCCTTTTAAATTGAAAATCCGAATGTATTTAACAAAATGCAATTATTTTATTGAAAATGCAACTGTTTTTAGTTGAAGTTAAATCTTGTTTGTTTGAAAATTTTACCAGTTGGTTGAAAGTTGAAAATAATCTTTTTGTTTATTAATGGTCAGGTAAGATGAAAAATTGTCCAGGAAGAAGTCCGGGAATTTTGAAAATAAAGTTTTGCGGTCACCCTAATTCTATAATAAATTTTCAGTACAGTTTCTTCAAACTAAAATACTTATGCAAAACTCAAGATCCATATCTAATAAATATTGAAATGTATTTTCAGCTTCCAGAGTACTGTAAATCAATGGACGAATTAGAAATAGCAGATAACGCATTTAATTTAATATTCGCATTCGACGAAATAGTGGCTTTGGGTTATAGGGAGAGTGTCAACTTGGCACAAATCAGAACATTTGTAGAAATGGACTCTCACGAGGAAAGAGTGTACCAGGCAGTCAGGTTCACTCAGGAACGCGAGGCGAAAAATAAAATGCGAGAAAAGGCGAAGGAGTTGCAGAGACAGAGATTGGAAGCGAACAAAAAAGGTGGAATTAAGAGTCCTGGCTTTGGTAGCGGGTACGGAAGTAATTCTTTTCCATCTACTCCCAGCATCGGCGATTCAGCAAATTATATTCCTGAAACAGTTAAACCAATGCAGTACTCATCAGTGCCGTAAGTTCTTCTTTCCAGTGCTAATATCATACAGTCTTTGAAAGTAACGCGTTACCCTGCACATGCTTTTAATAACGGGAATGCGTTATTTGTTTTAAACAGTAGCGGCAACGTTAACGCACTAAAATTTTGGAGTAACTTTAATGACAAAAAACGTACGTTACTTTGCAAAAGTTGTTAATGGTATTTATACAAAATTATATGTCATGATTTCCAATCATCAGACGCGTGCAGTGAAGAAGTAATAAGTCTTTTACTAAAAAAAAAGTCTAATAGTGGGGAAACGCTCTTTAAACAAGAAGAAAACTTTTCAAAATAATCTAAACTAAAGAATATATTCTGCTTCTCATTAGAAGACATTTTTTACATTGAAAACTCGAAAAAATATCTGTATTAAAAATTTGATTATTTGCATGTCTCAATCGAATTTCTTTTTCACGTTTCTTACTAAAATTGAAGAAGTATGCTTGCGATGATCCGATACCTTGTACTTGCAAATCCAAAAATGGCTAACTCGAGAAATTAAATAAATAAATCACTAATTTTAATAGCGTTTTCCAAACATAAAAAGATTTTTAATTTCTTCATTAATACTCAAAAAATAAGCGAAAAGCCAGTTTTTGTTGTGGGTAATAAATGGACAAATACGCAAAATGAAATAAATGGTTTGTTTCAGTAATCTTTATAAAATAATAATTTGCATAAAAAATTGTTGTTCCGCTTTTTCTTTGATGCTCCGTCGACACATACTTATATTTTTTCCAATCTTTTGGCTTCTAGAAGGAAGTTGTCTAGTAAGTTTTATACTGGATAAGTCACTTTTTTTGGTCTGGATTTTGTTTTTTTTTCATAAATGCAAATTATCGTTTTTCTCTCGAAAATAACGAAAGATACACAGAAACAAATTTTATCAAAAAAGTTAGCACGTCTAAAAAAAGGTGATTTACGAAACAAATTGGATAATTATATTTTTAGACAAAAAAATTCTCCTTTCTTAAAAAATGGATTAGCCCGCATAAAACTAATAGGAAGCCTTCCTTAAGCAGAGAATTAAAAAAATGGTAATAAATAAAAGAATTGTTCTTTTGAGAAAATCTTGTTTTTGTATATTTAAAATTCAAAGAAAAAGACAAATAAGATTACTTCTTTCAAAAGATTAAAAAAAAGGATTCCAAAAGATTTCACAGAAATGTCAAGATTTCACAAAGATGTTAAGTACTTCAAGAGATTTCAACGATTTCACAAAGGTTTCAAGGATTTTAAAGATGACTTATTTTCGTTTCTTAAAAAATTGTTGGCTAATAAAAAATAAAATGGCTCAATTTTACATTTATACCAACAGGCTATTTCATTATTTGATGTAAAAAGGGAGACCTGGAAAAACTTGACTTCTTGAATGAAAAACCTGGTAAAGCCCTTATTTTTTATTAATTCTGCTAATATGGAAGGCATTCTATCAGTAAAAATCATCAGAATTCTGATTGATTGAAAAATTTATGTCAAAATTTAAATATCCGTAACTTTGTGAAAATTTTTTTCCCTTAAATTTTAAATCTTTTTTCTCAAATTGATGAACTTTTTGAAAAACTAGGTTTATTTAAACAAACAGAAATCATTTGCAAATTATTTTGATTAGGAATTAAAAATAGTGTAAAATAAGGACAGTTTACACATTATGAATGTAAAAGTATTTATTAAATTACATAATTTGAAATTAAATACTTAAGTTTAAAAACACTTTTGAATAAAAAACTATCTTAATTGGGAATTTAAAATGACTTATTAAAAATGTTACGCAAAAGGAGTAACAGTGATGTGTTAGAAATTTTAAGGAAGCAACGGCAATGCTGACGCCTAACTTTTGACTGATAACGTGTTCAATACTAATATCATATAAACAATAATTAATAAGTATATAATCAGAACTGCATTTTTAAGAAGTAATTCCATTTTGCAGGAAATCTACTTCAGCTGGACCTGGTGCGATGAAATTGGGAGGAAAATCTCGCGATGTTGATTCGTTCGTAGACCAACTCAAGGAAGAAGGCGAAACTGTCACTAATGCTGCTCTGACTGGAATGAAACCAGCTACCGTTTCAGCTCAAATCATCAATACAGAGCCGTATGTTATTGAATTCTTACGTTAGTAAAAGAACTCATGATATAGGGCTTCGTTATAAACTTCGGTAATAAATCAGCAATTAATATGAAAAAGTAATTTTTCGAGTAAGTGTTATGTAACAGTTAATTTTTTCTTGACTAAATTATTTAATTATCAAATCAAAAATATAGAGTTTTGATCAAAAAATTCATTTTTATACCAAAAAACACGAATTTACAACAAAATACAAGAACTCTCAACCCAAAAGTTAAATTGTAACTAAAAGTTGAAATTTGACTGGAAAAATAACCATTTTCGACCAAAAGTGGAATACGTAAATTTTCAATTACCAAAGTAAGTTTTCAACAAAAAAAAAATAATTTTTTAACAAAACAGTTCAAATTCCAACCAAAGAGACGACTTTAATTAAAATTTTGAATCGTCAAAAAAATGCATTTTTATTGCATTAAATCTATTTATAAAAGTAGTTCAACTTTAAAACCTATTTTTAAACTTTCAAACAAAAAGATTAATTTTCTACCGGAAAAAACGAAATTTAAAAAAATTAAGGAATTACTAAGTAAAAAGTTTGATTTTCATCTAAATGATATGAATTTTTAAACAAAAAGATTAATTTACTTAAGCCAAAAAAGAACAATGTTCAATAAAATTGATGAGTTCTCAACCAAAAGTTGAATTTTTAGGAAAGAAAGAATTAAAACAAAAAGTTTAATAGTTCAACTTTAAAATCCAGTTGTTAAATTTTTAACTAACATGATGAATTTTTAAACAAAATATTAATTTTCCACCATAAAAAGCAATTTTTTAACAAAATTTAAGAATTCTAAACCAAAAAGTTGAATTTACAATTAAAAAATAAGAAATTTTAAATAAAAAGATTAATTTATTACCAAAAAAGACGAATTTTCAATAAAATTAATGGTTTCTCAACCACGAAAATTCAATTTTTACACGAAGGTAATTTTTTAAAATTTTAGAGACAGTTTATCTTTAAAACCTAGTTGTTAAATTTTTAATTTAAAAATATTATTTTTTTAACTAAAAGATAAATTAACTAACAAAAAAGACCATTCTTCAATAAAATTTAATATTCTCAGCCAAAAAGTTGAATTTTTAGGAATGGAAGCCATTTTTTAATTTCTGAGAAAGCAGTTTAACTGTAAAACCTAGTTGCTAAAGTTTTAACCAAAAAGATGAATGAAAAAAATATATATTAATTGTCTGCCGAAAAAACGAATTTTTAACAAAATTCAAGAATTCTAACCCAAGAAGTTGAAATTACTACTTAAGAAGATGAATTTTCAATGAAATTCAAGATTTCTCAGTCAAAAAGTTGAATTTTTAGGAAAGAAAGAACTTTTTTTTTAATTTTACAGAAAGTAGTTCAACTTTAAACCTTAGTTGTTAATTTTTTAACCAACAAGATGAATTTGTAAACAAAATATTAATTCCCTACCAGAAAAATTGAAAAAAATTCTAGTAATCTTAACCAAAAAGTTGAATGTTCTACTAAAAACATCAATTTTTAAACAAAAAGATGGTGGTAATGTAGTTTATGGACGATCACTGACATGAACTCTAAAATGTAATACTAAATGCAATTAATTTTTGAAGTGTCCATTTGAGGCAAGAAGAAAAGCTTAATGTCCGCGTGAGCCGAGATGGCGGAGTTCAATCATTCGAACTTCATGGATTGGTGACACTACATATTACTGACGAGAAATGGGGCCGTATTCGTGTTCAACTGGAGAACAAAGACACGAGAGGTGTTCAACTTCAAACCCATCCAAATGTAGATAAAGAATTGTTTAGGATGCAGGGGCAAATCGGACTGAAAATTCCAGCAAAACCCTTTCCGCTTAACACTGACGTTGGTGTATTGAAATGGAGGTTACAAACCCAGGATGAAACTGCACTGCCACTTTCTAGTGAGTCTTATATTTCATTTAATTTATTAGTTGGAATTTTTATTATTTTTATTTGCATTGCCTTATATTTATTATAGTAAATTGCTGGCCTTCTGAAAATGGTGATGGGGGATGTGATGTTAATATCGAGTATGAATTGGAACAGACGGATCTCGAACTAAATAATGTTCAGATCAATATTCCCCTTCCCTTGGGCTGCAACCCAGTTGTCAACGAATGCGATGGACAGTACAATCACGATTCTCGAAGAAATACACTGACTTGGTCTTTAGCAATTGTTGACGCGTCGACAAAATCAGGATCCATGGAATTTTCTGCTCCTTGTTCAACCCCCTCGGATTTCTTCCCTCTGCATATTTCTTTTTCCTCGAAGACGTCTTATGCCAAAATTAAGGTAGGACTTAAATCCACATCTAAAGATTTTTGAAATCGGGATTGCTACAAAAAGGCCCGTTTAAAAATTCGATGACTTCCAGGTCTAATTAAAAAAATTCCATTCAATTACAACACATTTTACTGAACGTAAACTGATTAAAAATTTCTTGTACAGTTACTAGTTACAGTTACATTTTTCACAGTATGGAATTATTTTAATCATATTATCTTTATTAGTAAACAAAGTAATAATTCGGAAAATAAAAATTGGCGCAAAGTACTGGAATAATTGTTCAGAATTTCAAATCGGTGCGTCTCAAAAAAATTCCAGGAATTTTTTCTAAATTCCTTGGGTTCCAGGTTTTGCAGCAACCCTGAAAATGAAGAAATGCAATATTTTAAAATAAAATATCGTGGATAATCGCTATTTCATTAATTTTCAGGTCCTTGACGTATTGCTCGTCGAAGACGAAAGTCCTGTGAAGCACTCGGTTGACACAGTTTTCTTTACAGAGAATTACGAAGTGGTGTAAAACAGAAGTCACACACTTTTTTATTGCTGTATTATAAATACCATCACTTTGAATTAGTTAATTGGACATAAGAAGTATTAGTGCTTGAAGATAAATACACTTAATTCAAATGTTGGGCTTAAACTGTGGCTCCTCTCTTTGTAACCTAGGCAATAATATAAATTGTAAAACACTAACACACTGAAGGCGAAGTTTTGTTCGTCTTTGGAATATTTTAACATTCCTACCATAAAGTTATTTTAAATTTATTAAAAACATTAGTTTGTCTTTATTCTAGTGATATTTATTTAAGTTTCTTCTTAAATGCTATGTTAATCAATTGAAGATGGCTTAAACGCTGGAATATTCGATTTAACTGAACATATTTCGTTGCGTTTGCAACGAAAAGTGTATTTTAGATTACGAGTGTATTAGCAAATGTAGTAAGTAGGGTAGGATCAATCAATTGACAAACACACCAAGTCTTAAAACAAAAAAATATTTTATTTCCCCAATTCATTAATTACATTTTCCAACAAATCTTTACATATTTTACAGATATTTAGGTATACATTATAACATCTTTCAATTGCCTACAATAGTTAAAATTTTATACATTTGTACAAATATACATGTAGATAGCGAAATATGAAAGTTATTGTGGTATTTCAATCTAGTTGCTGTGTAGAAAATGTTGTGAGAATTATGAAATACAGAAAACTTAAAAATGTACATTGAAAATTAAGTATTTCATGTTAAAAATGGTTTCAAGTCCCACAATTACAGGTCACTTCTTGTGAGATTTAGTTTCTGGAATTAAATTTGCAGCTGCTAACACTTGTCGGGCGGCATTATTGATATGTCGGAAACGATCTGGGCCCAAGTGCACTCCTCCGTACCAACGTGTCACCACAACAATCACGTTTTTTGCGTCCACAATCTTATACAAAATAATCACAAATGAAAATGATGAATATTAATTTTTGCAGTTTAAAACAAAAAAAATCAGAGGAAATGCCGCGAACAAAATACAGGCCTCACAGTCACTGTAGGTTAAAATATAGGGACCTAAGGGTACTTTTTGTCACGCTCATTGGGTACTTTTTCGCGCTCAAATGGTAACAAATTCAGGATAAATTACGAAGATTTCTGAAAAATTTAAATGAATTGGAAAAAATGTTGAGAAAAAAATGCCAATGATTTCCGTAAAACTAGATGAAAGAAAGGATAAATTCCGAGGAAAATATTTAATCTGAAACCCTACTAATTTCTCACACAAGAAATAACTAATGATTACAAAACGACTCAAGATAAATTTAAAAGAATTCAAATGAGTTGGAATAATTTTTAGAATAAAAAAAAATTTTATTGATTGCAATGCATTTTGAGTGAATTGAGAAAATTTTTAAATAAATGAGAAGAATGAGACGAAATTCATAAAAATTAACCTAAATTTAAAAAGAAATTAAAGTAAATTAAAAACAATTCAAAAGCATAGAAAAATTAATTGACCCGGATAGAATTGAGTGAATTTAGAAGAATTCGAAAGAATTAAAAAGGATTTAGGATAAATCAATAAGAAATCCGGGCGAATTACAAATGAATTGTATTTTTTATTTAAATCTCTTCAAAGCTTCGAAACCCTACGAAATCACTCATGTCTGGTGAAAAATTCTTTGAAATCCATTAAACTATTAAAATCCCATTAAATTATTTAACAAAACCCTGGAAATCCCTCGAAATTGTTTAAATCTCTTTGAAATACCTTGGAATCTTTTAAAATACCCTAAAATACTTCAGTCTTCTCTTGACTAAATTCTTTAAAATGCACTGAAATATTATAAAACTCCGAAACATTTTCTGAAATCATGGAAAATGTATTAAAATACATTGAGATTTTTAAAACCCCTTGAAATCATTGGAACCTTTGTAAATCTTATAAAAAAACGTGAAATATTTTTTAATCTTTTAAAATCTCGTATGTCCTCTAAAATTGTTACATATCTTTAGAAATTCTAGAAAATTCTTTATTCTATAATATTTCAAAAGCTTTGAAACCACTTCAAATTAATGAAATTAATTAAAAAAAATCTTCTGAATCATTTCAAATTCCTTAAAAAACTTCAAATTAAAAGCTCCTGCAGATGCATTAGAAGTTTTAAAAACACCCTAAACTATTAAAAATTCCTTAAAACTATTGAAGTCTATTAAAAATATCTCGGAACCTTTATAAATATCCTAAAATATTTCAAAGAATGCAAGATAGTTCAAAAATAGGTATAGACCTAAAATGAATAATGATTAACCCATGATTTAATTGTATTGAATGAAAAGTGACTAATGTGCTTTTTATTTGAAAAAGTTAGTATGTGACAGTCTGGAAAAAGGGTACTTTAGGGACCTTAACTGAATATACGGTCCAATAAGGAATATAGAGACCGGTCTGTGAGGCCTAAAAATAAAATAGGAAGATTTCAAAATTTACCTAATCATTTCAAATCAGCAGTTCTTAGAACAGTATAATTTTGTAATCCGAGTACGCAACAACAAATTAAAAAGTATGTATTTCCTAGATTTTAATTTCCATTTCAGAATGATATAGGGGTTATTCTAAAGGCTTTTTGAACATAGATTGCGCGACCATTTCAGCGATGTAGCTGCCCGACTTTTTTTCCTGATAGTAAGTACACAAAAAAACGAAGCATTAGATTTTTGAAATTAGAAGTTTATATGATGTAACAAAAAAAATTATTCTTTTTGTAAATTATGCTTTTCTTTTCAAACCTAAAAAAAATGACTGATTTAAAAGTTTAATGACTGAATTTATACGTTTTAGACAGTACTTTTAGGAAAAATGTTTCCCTCACTGCAATAGGATATACTGGGATATCCCATTTGATCCCAGGTTTTTCCAAGGATATCCCGCAAGGCAAAAATTTGGATATGCCCAAGATATCGATGGGACGCTTCCAGGATATTCAAATGTCCCTATACCCTACTTCGGTGATTTGAATATCCTAAAAACATCACAGGGATATCCAAATTTCCGCCTTGCGGGATATCCTACGAGTTAGCCCTGAGATATCCATGGGATAACCTGGGAGATAAATGGGATATCCCGGTATATCCTATTGGTGTCAGAGTTACCATACATCTATGTAAAAAACGAAAAAAATAAGGCCATTTTCAAAGTTTTTTATAAATTCACTGAAGTTCACCAAAATGAGAGCTGCCAATTTTGATTTTCAAATTCAGCGAAGCCTTAATAAAAATTGCATGGAAACAATTTTAGTGACCCTTTTGTTTTTCACTGACATGAACATTTATAAGCTTTATATTTATACCTGAATATTGTATTTAAATGTGTACATTCAACCTGGAATTCATACACAATTGTGTAACTCGTAAAAAATACAACTTTTATGTGTACTCATTTTTTGGTCAAAATACATAGTTTTCAATAAAATCGACTCAGAATGAAAATATGTAATTCTTATTTTTCATGATTTTTGTTAAAAAACTAAAAGTATGCATTTGAGAGCAAAATATCGCATTCAAAAAATATAAACCTCAATATCTGTAAAACATGGTTTTATGTAGTCTGTATTTTAAGAGTGACAAGTTTTCACGACGAAAAAAAGTTCCTTTTGGTTTTCTCATTAATTAAGAAAGTTGCTGCTCTTTCAGAATACACTTTTATAAAAAGATTAAATATTTTAAACACCCACAAATATTTTGTATTCCAAATTTTCTCTTGTAATCAACAGTTTTAGAAACAAAAACAATTTTGATTTAAAAAAATGTTGACTTCCATTATTTTTTGTATTTTTCGATAAAGAAGGTTGAGAAAACAATTCCACATAAAAACAAAAAAGATTTTTCTTAATTGATTGAGTGCGAATGTGATAATAAGTTAAATTTTTAAAGGATAAAGGTAATTTACCCAACTGAACCGTAATCTACTATTTAATTATAAATATCTAATATTCTCAATGTCTTGTGTTACCAAGTAGAAGTACTAAGTCGAAAAAACTAACTATTGCGTAAAAAAACCCAAATTCTGCATTTGTAATAACATTTTGTCATATTATTGGTAATAATTATTCTAATACAAACTTTTACAATCACGGTAATATTATGAAACAAATTACTTTATAAATATGAAGTAAGGAAGAATTATCTGAAAGTAATGAAAATGATAAGAAATCAACTTATGATAAATAACTTTTTTAAAAAACCAATTTTTTTAATGGTTAATAATGAAATATCCTCAACTTATGTTGCTCTATCTAATTCCTACAGTTAAGCAATTTTCGCAAATTCATTTTTATGTTGATTTATAACAAAAAATGAAGACCTTTTTCCAAAATTGGACTCTATAATTCTTTCCCGAATTGTATTGCTTTAAAAAAATGAAAAGGGTAATATTTGTAGAGTAACTCGTATAACCCGTTTTATAATCTCGATTACGGTGTAAATTTTCCCATTAATTAATTTTTGTCTTTTATATTGCATTTATCGATTTAAAAAAATCTTGTTTATGTTTTCTAAAACTTCTTTACAAAAAAATACCAAAAAAAACTGAAAGTCAAAACATTTTTTAAATCAGAATTGACTTTTTTCTCGAAATCTGCTGATTGTAGAAAAAATTGTAAACAATAAAAGTTGTGAGCTTTTAAGATCTTTAAAACTTGTACAATATTTTTCTTTTTGGTATAGTTCGCTTTTTAAAAAAAATCATAAATAACCGTGACTCTCACTTTTGATTTTCACTTTATGTGATTAATAGATTTAATACTTTCATGATGATTCATTATGATAAAAGAGTTATTTCGGGTTTCAATCGTGTACAAAATTACGAATGTAATTTAACTTTACTAATTTAACTTTATGTAATTGTACATAGAAAAGCCTTTGAGACTTTTTTGTATACGATTGAATGCATGATTTTGCAGATATTACCCTCATATAAAGTTTGGAATATATCAATTAAGTCGATGTGAAAATATAGTAAATTTGATGAAAAGTAGCATTTTTAGCCTTCTGAATGTTTATGTCAGTAAAAACAAAAGCAAACTTCATACATTTTCTTTAGTTTAACAAAATTTTCAAATTTTGTAAAATCTCTCTGAAATGGAATACACTTCCAAGGTTTAAAAAAATTATTATCAAGGTTGTGGGGGGTTTAAAACGTTTTTAACGGACCTTTAAACTTTATTTCTATTACTTGAACGAATTTCGTAGAATCTTCAAAAGACCGACGTGTTAGACACAAAAAAAAGAACAAAAGAAGAGACGCCAGTATGACTTGGTACTTTTTCAGCTTTCGTATTTCGACTAAAATTCAGTATGTTACGAAGTCTCGATAAGTATAGCCACATATGCGTCTTGTTTAATTTTTAAAATTTATTTTTTAAATTTATAAATTTATAAATCTATATATATATATATACATATATAAATTTAAAAAATAAATTTAAAAAGTAAACAATACGCCTATATTGCTGTACTTTTGAGAGTTCGACTAAAATTCAGTATTTTACAAACTCTCGATAAGTACAGCCATATAGGGGTCTTGTTTACTTTTTTAAATTCATTTTTAAAATTTATACATAAATACATATATACATAAATTTTAAAAATAAATTTTAAAAAGTCGAGAGTTTTTAACATACTGAATTTTAGTCGAAATACAGTATTAGCAGGTCTTAGCGATGAGGGAAGAAATACACGCATAAATGATTACAGGCACACAAAGAGGATACTCAAACGATTAATTAAAGAAAGTAAACATAAAATTAGAGCAGAAGAAGAGAAGAAAATACACACGGCTGTGAAGGAAGCAAGAAACTACTTTATAAAGCAATGAAGAGAAATAAAATTACAGAATTTGTCAACATGAGAAATAGCAAAGGGGACATGCAATATAAGGCAGGCGGGGTCATAGACGCTTTCAGAGACCATTTTAGGGGAAATATCCGGAGATGAAGCTATAGGAAACCACAACTGCGATGTAGAACACAATGCGCTAGAAAACTCAATTGAGAAAATCTGTGACACTGAGGTTAGGGATATAAGCAAGAACATGAAAAACGGTAAGGCTTCCGGGGTAGACAGTATTAACGCTCTTTACGAACTGATAAATCCGTGCATCGAAATAGGAGAAGTCCTAGATAATTGAGGAAAAGCGATTATCGTACCAATATACAAAAGAAAGGGAGATAAAAGCGACTGAAATAATTATAAAGGTAAATAAAAAAATATACTCAAAAATACTTATTCGTAGGGTAATGAAAATAACAGAAGAAAATATTTGGGAAGTTTTGGGAAAAAAAAGTTGTGTGTTCATTGGTTGACCAAGAAAAAGCTTTCGACACGGTAGATAAAATTAAACTTTGGGAAGTCCTGAATGAGTACGGAGTAAATGGATGGCTCCTACAAGCTATAAGAACAATATAATACGGGTGGCTAAGCGAGTGTAAACGTAAATGGGAAATTGAGTGACTGGTTCGATATTATGCAAGGCGTTAGACAAGGGTGCGTTATGTCTAAATGGCTATTTATATTATTTATGGACAAGTGTTTAAGAATAGCTCTTTTCGACAAAGAAGGTGTGGATCTCGAAAACAGAGTATATTCTATTGGGTAGTTGTACCTAAGTTGGTTAGTTGCAAATGAAAATGGTTAGTTCCAAAAGTCAAAAAGGGTAATAGTAAAAATTAAATTTTGAAATGATTTAGCATAATTGGAGATAAATTAAGTGTCGGATTCTGGATTCTGGTTACGTGGATTCGCGTTGTTATGGCAGAGTCAATTGATGAATTGCAAAAAATGTTGAATAAACTGAATGCAAACATGAAGAGCATGGACCTCAAAATTAACGTAAATAAAACCAAAACTATGGCGTTCGAAGGAAAGAATGAGAAAACAATAAGCAACATTGTATTAAATGATGAGAAAATCGAACAAGATGAGAAATTCGTATACCTTGGTAGCTTATTTACTAGGGACGGGAAGATAGATGAGGAGTTAGATAGACGCATAAACGAAGTTAAGAAGGTTATTGGTAGAGCAGGCCCCCTTATCAGAAGTAAAACCATATCAAATAAGGCTAAAATAGCAATACATAATTCTATATTTGTACGGACTGTACTATACGACAGCGAGACATGGACCTATCAAGAAAAAGATATGAGTAAAATTAACGCGATTGACATGAGATTATTGCACATAATATGCGGGAAAACTCTGATGGACAAAGTGAGCAATGAGATTGCCCTTAAAAAATGTGGTGTGGAAGAAACGCTAGTTGAAACATAGGAAAAAAACGCCTAAGATGGATCGGGCAGACCGCGGATAGAATGGTTAGAATGTGTGAATGAGTCCCTATAGTTAGAAGGGATATAAGAAGCCATAGAAACACGAGAGCCTGCAAGAAAAAATGCATGGACGTTAAAGAAGCTAGAGAAGTATGTCAGGACAGAAAAGTATGGCGGAAAATAGTTAATAAGAAGAGTGCCAGTAGAGTAAATGACGCCTGTAACAAAAGACCTTGTATACTAATGGACCTAAGTGGGGAAGCTCACATGACGATCTAGGTCGGATCAGTGTTGCGGAATGAACGTGTTATTAAAATAAATAACACGAGAACTCCAGAACAATCTAAAAATTCTATAACCCCTTACCCACCGAGTGAGTCACGCCTACCCCGAAAGGGAAACGGCAATGAGAAATTGGCAGCTCTTTTAACTTTGGTGAATATTTTTTCTAAAATGACTCAATGAAAGTAATAAATTCAGCAAATAAACTTTAAAATCAGTTACGAGTTGCCTTTTTAATGCAAGTTTTGAAAATAAAAGCAAAATTTTCGAAAGAATGAAATTTAAAAAAATATCACGTACAGCTCTGATTCGAAAAATCTAATACAAAAGGCTGACATGTTCTGCCAGAATTTTGGCTGAAATTAAAAAAAATCTTTAGAATGACCCACATGTATTTATTTTCGAAAATTCCCTGTTCGAAGTCAGAATCATAATTAGTTTCGAAAATTTCCACTTCTAAGTAAAAATTGTAATTATTTCGTAAAATGCACTGTAACATGTCAGAACCATAGTTTTTTTGTTTAAAAATTCTTTGATCCGATTCAGATTTTCAGGAAAACAAAACATTTGTCGGAAAATTTTCTGTTCCAATCTAATATTCGAATTTTTGTGTTTTGTAATTCTTTTAGACAATTTTATGAAACAACTATTAATTAACAATTATTTTAGAAAGTTTCTTTTTTGGATTTAGAATTACAGATATATTTTCCAAAATGGTACATGATCCAAACCAGGATTAAATTTTTTATATTCTTATTTCAAAACTTAAATTTTTCGCTTTTTGATTTAAAAAAATATAGTTACAATTCCAGTAACCGAATGTAAAGACTTTTAAAATTCACTTTAGCACAATCGAACAAAAAATACTGTTCACTGTATCAAATTCCCGATTATATTCCGGTTTTATGTCCGTGAACAAATATTCCAAATATTCATATAACACCTTGAATAATATGGAATTTAAAACTGATTGTGAAAGTCTCAGAAATTGTACAACTTTAAAATAAAAAAATGAGTTTTTATTTTTAAAACATATTGTTGTAAGCAAGAAGGCTTTGATCTTGTTAATTGTTTGAAAATTAGTCTTAGAAAAATTATTTAATATATAGAATTCCTGAAAACAAAATAAAAAAATCAAAAACAACAGGAACATTTTATGGTGGTCGTCCAAATTTGGTCGTTAGATTCTTGATTTTGTTTTCAGGAATTCTTTACATTAACTTGGTTATTGGGCGTTTGATAGGACTTTAAATTTGATGTTAATCTAATTTAAATTTCTTAAATTTTAAAAAGTATTTAAGAATTTCTCAGTAATAAAATGAATTATTGACCTGTAGAAGATGAAGCAATCTTCCTCCTGCTTGTGTCTCGCCATCGTCTTCACAATCTTGAATAAAAGAATTTGTATCCTGTCGATGTATTCTATAAGCATATATATTATGCGTTGCATGAGCAATTTTTCGATTTTCCATAAGTTTGTCCACAACTTGCCTAAAATTATAAACGTGTTTTTATTCTAATATAGGATCGAGTTAAATAATTAATTAAGAAATATAGGCCTCACAGTCCCTATGGGATAAAATATAGCGACTAAAGGGTACTTTTCGTCACGCTCAAAGGGTGACAAATTCAATATAAATTAAGAAGATTTCAGAACAATTTAATTTACATTCAAAAGAATTCAAATGAATTAGGAAAAATGTTAAAAAACCAACAAAAAAATCCATTTATTTCCGTAAAACTGGTTTGAATTAAGAGAAATTAAAGACCAAAGAGAAGAATTCAATGAAATTCATAAAAATTCAAGGTGGATTATAAAAAAATCAAACGAATTTTACAAAATTTGAAAAAACCTAATTGAATTTAGTAACTTTGAAATAAGCTTAGACAAATTCAAGGGAATTCAAAGAATTAAATGAAATTCCTGAGCATTCAAGGTGAAGTTAATAAAATAATAAACTTCAGGATCAATTAAAAAACAACTTTTATTTTTATTTATTTATTATTACAATTCAAGATAAATTTAAAATAATTCCAATGAATTAGGAAATTTTTAATTTAAGATTAGTGAAAAATTCTTTGAAATCCATTAAAATATTAAAGTCCCTTAAAATTATTAAAACCCCTGGAAATCTCTTGAAATGTTTAAATCTCTTGAAAATTCTTTGGAATGTTTTAAAATAACCTTAAATATTTCAGTATTTAAAAGCCTTGAAACTACTGAAAAAAAGAAAAATTTTCTGGGAATCTTATAAAATGTTCTAAAATATTTCGAATTCTTTGATATCTTTTGAGAGCCCTTTAAACTTTTTTAAGCAATTTGCCTGAGAATCTTTTGCAATTCCCTTAGGTATTTAAAATCCTTTTAAGTCCCATTAAATTACTGAAATCAATAAAAAAATTGTTTTCGTCTTTTAAAATAATCCAAATACTTTGAAATCCTTTACAATCCTCTGTAGTTTTTTAAAACACTTGAAAATGCCAAGGAAACTGAAAAAAATACGTTAAAATATTACAAATCCTTTAATAATTTTATCAAGTGATCCTCAGGATCAATGAAACTAAAACTTTAAAAATTAAAAAAAATCCATTGAATTAAGTTCAAAAGATTAAATTAATATAATTTTAAATGAATTAATTAACTTCCAATGAATTCATGAAGTTCAATATAATTCAAAGAATTCAAGGTGAATTCCAAATCTCTTCAAATTTTTAAAACCCTACAAAATACCTTATTTCTCGTGGGTAAATTCTTTAAAATGCACTAAAATATTATACAATTACGTGATATTCTATGATGATATTTTATAATATCATGGAAAATGTATTAAAATACATTCAGAGTTTTAAAATCCATTTAGATCATTGAAATCCTCCGAAATCTTATAAAATAATGTCCTGTGAAATCGTTACATATCTTTAGAAATGCTAGAAAATTCTTTATTCTATAATATTTTAAAAGCTTTAATACCACTTCATATTAATGAAATTATTTTTTAAAAAATTAAAAATTCCTTAAAGCTATTGAAGTCTATTAAAAATGTCTCGGAACCTTTATAATTACCCTAAAATATTTCAAAGAATGCAAGATAATTCAAAAATAGACATAGACCTTAAATGAATAGTGATTAATCCACAAATTAATTTATTTAATGAAAAGTGATCAATGTGCTCTTTTGATTTGAAAAAGTGACTGTGTGGCAGCCCTTTTTTTAACAGTTAAAATTTATCAGGAATCAAGAAAGTAGCATTTATTATTTATTAATTTATTACTATTTAAAATTTATCAATTAAATAATAAAATTTATTCAAAAATTTATTAGACTTTCATTTTCCTCATAGAAATTCTCTGATTGTTGTTACTTTTCAAAATGCCTGACTCAAATAGGGTACCCATAGAGACCAAGTCTTGAAAATAGAGTACTTTAGGGACCTTAACTGAAAATACGGTACAATAAGGAATATAGGGACCGGTCTGTGAGGCCTGCAAATAATTTTAAACATTCTTCTAATTGTAGATGTCAATAAAGAATGCCGAATGCAATTAAATTAATAAATTTAAGAGTTAAAAACAAATTTTCACGTGAACTTACTTAACTTGCTCGACTGAGACGAGTATAGCCGCATGTCCTTGAAATGAACTTTTTCTATCAATAATTACTTCGCCATGTATAATCGTTGGGCATTCATTTTCAATAGGAGAATGAATTGGAGATATTTCTTTGATCTCTATTGAATTATCAAAACCAGGTTCCAATAATGATTCATCTGGCGATGCTTCGTTATTGTTTGCCTGAAGTGCTTCTCGCACTACCTCTATCCATTGAAAAAGTATACTTTGGCCAATATTAGATCTGAAAATATGATTAAAATTTCCATAAATACATTAACAAAAATATAAGACGTATACAAGGGCATCTAAAACAAATATGTTTTTGAATTTTTAAACGGCCCCCTACATTTCTCCCATTTGGGGACAAAATACTGCAATACATTTTACTTCATTTATTTTTAATTGTTTGGAGGTTCTGCTAGACCGACATTTTTGCACAAATAGCCCCTTTTCCAGCTCTATTTGTATCAAAATTTCAGTAGCCTTAGCCACGGCCAATCGTATTTATTTTATTATATTTTATATTTATATATTTCAGACCATTAATGGTAATGAAATTACAAATTTTCGTATTTTAACCGTTTTTTTTCTGTAGAAAATTTAGGACTCACTCCTCAGTAAATAACAAATACTTTTAAGGGCTGAAAGAATTTTGTAGACTTAAATTTCTATGTAAAAAATTTTAGAATCAATAAAATTCATTTATAGGCACAAAACGGCCTAACGGAACCTCTAAACCCTTTTCTTTTTGATACAAGAATATTTATGGCACTCTTTCTTACCAAAAGGAAGAAATTAGGCGGTAGCTTTTGTAAAATTCAAAATCATGCCTTTTTTGGGCAACCTAATGCATAAACATATAATAATTTTTGATCCGCAGATCGAAAAAGTATATTATTAACGAAAAACTCACAAGTATGCTTCATCTAAAAGGTTTCTTAGATCCTTTTTTTTAGAGTTATTAAGATGCGGAGCGGATATTTCATACGAGGGTGGTGACGATGAAGGATAGTCATTCGGTAGTTTAAAATATAAACTCACATAATTTTCATTATCTTTGATTTTAATGCTGTATACTCTATTGGATTCATCTTCTGTTTGCCAATCTTCATCGTAAATTGCAGAGAGAGCTTCAATTTCTTCGATCTGTAAATTAAAAAAATTATGATTAAGAAATTTTACAATATAAATGCAGAATGTCTACAACTTTTCACTTTTATGTCCCTTATATATATCTATGTTATTTTAGTAAATTAAACAGGAGTTTTAGTTTCTAGGTATCTATTATAAGGGAGGTTTCAGAGAGAGAGGCGATTGGGGCGGTGCCCCCCCCCCAGAGATTTAAGATACCATATACAATTTTTTTTAATATGATATCAGGTAGATAAAGGAATTAAGGCCTCTTAATTTCAGTGAAAAATTTGTGCCACTACTTCTCAGACCTATGTTTTAGTGTCTGGATCGTGGCTATAGTGGTTCCACAGGTACCAACATGTCATAAATATGCGAAACTAGATGGATTAAAAAAAAACGGACTTCAAGAATATAGAAATTTTGTTAATGTGCAATGTTCGATCTTAAATATGCCATGTCTAAAATACGTAAGGTTTTTTTCTGCAGTTTAAATCTACGTAAACCTCTTTGTTAGGATCCATAAGTTTACCCTCCCCCCTCAGTATCTCTATCTAACTTAATTTTTATTGCCTACATTTTTTTGTGAATTTATTTAAGGTTCATACAAAAATAACGAAAGACGATTTGGGGTGAGGAGGGGTTCGGTAAAATTTTACTGTTTCTTATTAATTGAGTATGAGCAGAGATGGTATGAGTAATATGAGTACGAGTAATTGAGTATCACTAGTACATACATTCAGTGTAAAAAGTTTTCGTACACCTCTTTTTTGATGACTGATTTAATTAATTTAATTTAATTCTCTTAATTAATAAAATAAATAACTCTTAATTAATAAAATAATAAAAACTCTTAATTTTAATTATGCCCGAGCTAATAAATGTCTCTTTAAAGGGTTGATTGCTCTCGAAATTCTGTACAAAATGAGCCTAGAAAGAAGCCAATTTTTATATTTTTTTAATAGATATTGCAAAAATAGTAGAAAAATAAAAAATTAGTAATAAGTAATTAATTAGTAAATAGAAAATTTGTTTTACCCACTGTTTAAGTGTATATGAGTAATTCAGTTGCAAATTTTCAATTAAAAAAAAAAAAAACGAATTTACAACTAAAATGTAATAAGTGATACTTCAATCAAAGACAAATTTTTATTTTAAATGAAAAACAGTTAAATTTGAGCAAAACAGAAAAAATTTCAACAAAATACTTGACAAAAGATTCTTGAGTCCATAATGAACAACAAATGTCAGTCAAAATATATCATTTTCAACTCAAAAAGACGAGCTTGCTACAAAAAAGTTAAATTTCCCACCACAAAGATGAATTTTCAACAAATAAAATTGCCTATCGTAAAAACGAGTTTCCAATCAAACTAAAAAATTTCAATCAAATAGTTGAATTTGTAAAATAAAAAAATAAAATTTTAATCAAAAATGGAATTATCAAATTTTTATTAAAAAAATAAATTTTCAACATAAGTTTCGACAAAATAGTTTAATTTTCAACTAAAAAGATGAATTTTCTATTCAAATTATGAATCATAGAAAAATTTTTTTTAAGTGCGTGATTCAACTTTCAACAAAGGATTTGAAGTTTGAACCTAAAAAAATTAATTTTCAAAGAAAAATAATAGTTGATATTTCAAAAATAAACAAACTTTAATTTAAATACAAAACAACAGATTTTAAGCGAAATATGAACTTTCAAGAAAATGCATACATTTTTAACCAAGTAGTTGAATTTTCCTTAAAAGACGATCTTCCAACCAAATAGTTACACTTTTAGACTAAAACAAATCACTTAAAAAATAGAATAATTAAATTTTCATTGAAGAAGATAATTTTAAATTTATAAAAGCGAATTTTCTGCAAAATATTTGAATTTTTTTTACCAAATAGTAGAACGTTCTACCAACTTTCTGTTTTGAAGCGAAAAGGACCAATTTACCACAAAACAGTTGAATTTTTAACCCGAAAATACGAATTAAAAAAAGGTTAAATTTCTACGAAATTCTGGAATTTTCAAGCTAAAAAGACGAATTTTCTATAGAACAGGGGGACTTTCAATTTAATAATGTGAATTTTCAACGAAATTAATTTTCAACTAAAATAATTAATCTTTAACAAACTAATGAATTTTTAGTAAATTAATTTAACATTTAACCAAAGAGTTGAATTTTCAACCTAAAAAGATGAATTTGGAAGAAAAAAATGTATACCGTGTGACACAGCGCAGACAAAGTTTTTTTTTTCATGAATGCGAGTACTATAATTGAAAAATACAAATAAAGTGGAATTTATCGCCATATTTTATTCAATTTGAACGACCGATTGAATCATTAAGGGAGCCTCCCACCTCGTTTCACTTACATCCGTTGTAAAAAATTAAATCGCCCCCACCGAAAATTTTTCTGGATCCATCGTTGTATAAGGTCAAGTGGTTTTAAAATTTCTAATAGATTAATACTCTTGATAAAAAATCATTAAAATTTGAATGTTTTCCATAGATATCTACGTAATTTTAGTAAATTAAAAATAAATTTTAGTTTCGAAGAATCTTTTACAAAGTTAGACTTTGAATAATGATATTTCAAATATTGAAAGAAATTCTTGTTTAAAATTTTGCAAAAATTATTTTTCAACATTCTGCTTTCAATAGCTTGCTTCATTAAACAGCAAAAACTAGCTTGGAAAAATATTTTTAATTTTCTTTGATATAGTGTGCCTACGATTTTCGATTTTTCGTAATTACGGGTAAGTGGGATACATATAAAAAACCTCACTAAAATCTAAATTTTACAAGATTTTATTTTCTTAACTATAAATTAAACATCCGCTTATTCTTAAAATGTATAATTTCTTTCAATTTTTTGTCATTCATAAGAATATTAATGAATATAAGATAATCAAAACTTTATTTTCTAATGAAGGTTCAGTGATATTCAAAAACCTACCTATTTAGCCTGATTTTTAATACGGTATCGTAATTTATCATTAAAATAATATAAATGTGAAATTTTTGAGAAAAAAGCGGATATTCAATGAATTCATTCATTTGAGTTTTCTAAAAGCATTTCTGTTTCTTTAACAATAACTGATGAAAGCAAGAACTAAGGACAGTCACCTTTTTCCTATAAATGATAAGATACATAATCATCATGTTGTAATAAAAAAAAGTTAATAACTCATTTGTTTTTCATTCCAAAGTTTCTCGTTATCACACTTACCCTGACGAACCTCTGCATTTCAAGTTAATTAAATCAGAATCCAGCTTACCTGAAAAAATCTTTATTTTATACAGATCAAACTGAGTTATAGAGACATCAAAATTTTGCCCCTCGAATCTGTATCTTCGAACGTCATGGTTATATTTACAGTTTATTTAGAGATAACGTAAACTAATGTGCGATATTTGCTTTTCAAAGGAACATTATTTCAAAAACAAAATCGTCTGTATACAAAAATGAAAAACCGTACTTTATAAATTATAACCATGAATGCTTCTTGAAATATAATTTAATTATATTAATTTACAATTACTTATCCTTCTGTGACTCTATGCTTACCGAGATCAATTAACACATATTTACTCATTTCTAGCAAATATATTTTTTTCAGAAGGGTCGACCGTTCTGAACATTAAAAAAATTAAAATTCGTTCAACGTGCAGTTGATAATTCACAAATCTCGAGTGACGTCACAGAATAAAACTGTCAGTAAGTAAATAAAAAATATTACTGGGTAAAAAAATATTGCCATACAATTTCTCGCAATTTAAATACACAACACGTAATTTCATTTTACAATTTATTTTACTTTGTAAATTGTTGTGCATCAACAGATAAAATGTTTTTAAAGAAAAATAAAATCCAAAAGATTGCTTGCTTTTACATAATTAAATATTTAAAAATCATCTGAAATAATTAATATCTATTTGAAGACAATACTGTCCCGACTGTGCAATATCATTAAGAAGTGTGTCTAGAAAAATTGTATAATTTATTTTTTAATGAAAAGTGAAAGGTTCCGCAGACATATGCCTATATGAATGAAAGTTGACTGATTATTAATCACAACCGATCACATATTTATCAACATATAAACAATTTTCAGCATCCTAATATAATTTTTAACACATATTTTTATAGCGAAGCTAGTTTGATTTACAATGAAAATTTAACACTCAATTAATAAATCGTTTGGATTAATATGTCTGTACAGCCTATAATATTATTGCAAAATTTCGATCATCTGGATTAATAGATTGCACTAATGTATAATATTACTTGGATTAAACTCACTTGTTTGCTTAAATTCTCCATTTTCATCAAAAACTGTATAGTACATTCTATTCCAATAAATGCAATTTTTCTTTCTTATTCACAAGATTGTCGCGATTTTATTTAAGCAATTGAAATATATACAGAAATTAACCAACAGCTTGTATAGTTACTGAAAAACTAACCTACACACTTTTATCACGTGATCACCAGTCACGTGATTTACTTTTG
Source organism: Druon quercuslanigerum (assembly GCA_010014905.2). Classification (NCBI taxonomy): domain Eukaryota; kingdom Metazoa; phylum Arthropoda; class Insecta; order Hymenoptera; family Cynipidae; genus Druon; species Druon quercuslanigerum. The sequence continues at coordinate 34,683 of JAAAKG020162387.1, forward strand.
TTACTATGTACATCAAAATAACGATTCTTTTTGAAAATTCTGTCTAATTTATATTCTAAAGGGCGATTTTGAAGCACTATATTGCCGTTCTAAATTTTGCGTAGGTAAAAAACTAATTTTAGTCGAAAACGGAATATAAAATGTTGATTTAAAAATCGAAATTAAAAGTCTACTTGACTGTAACTTAAAAGTTGGTTCAATTGAAATAAATTTTCCTCTAAATATGAACAAGTACACTTGTTAGAGATGATTTTTTTGTAACATTAAAGTTTGAATTGTGGTTATTTTTATTACTTTTTGTGTCCATGAATGAGCGCCCATAACTGTACAGTGTTAATTATTTTGAACGATTTCCAAAGTCTTATTACCTCATATGTTTTTTTATTACTTTTAGTTGTGACAGAGAAAACATTGTGATTATTAATTAATTATAGTAGTGTGGGTTGCGCTTATAACTAATTTTCAAGTGACAATTTTTCCAACTTTTCGCTTGCACGTGAAAACATTGTGGGTGTCTTGTTTACTTTTTTCAAGAATGGAGATTATTTTAAACGTCATTAAAGATTAAATAAAAATGTTAAGGATTAAAAATAAATCATAGAAATATGCATTATTTTCTAAATGGAAAGTATTGAAAACAAATGGGAGATTGTAAAATTGCAGGTAAACTTGAAGTCTCAGTAATATAATATTATATGTTCCAGCCTCACTTTGTACAAAGAGATACGGATTTTCATCTTAGTTTTTACAGTTAGCCTAAAAAACGTCTAATGACTCAAGTTTGTGAACTTTAGAGGTACAAAACTTTAATTTATGCAAATTTTTCATGCCAAACAAATAATATTGTATAAACCTTAAAGTCTGTCCCTTGACTTGTGTCGTTTTAATCGTCATTTGCGTGAGTCTTTTTTTCTAGTAGAATATTTTTAGTTACAGTTGAGTAATAAACACAGAATTATTAAGCGTTTCCGTGAACACAAAATTCTATAAAACTTAACTTAAAATATAGACCTATTTTTTTGTAAAGTCTGCCTGAAATTTGACAATCACTTAAATTTTTTAAAAATTAAATACGTTGAAAACTAAAAAGTTAAAAAAGAATGACTGGATGATGTATTAAAAATCTATAATTTAATTATAGAACATTCGAATGACCCATACGTTCTATATTAATTTTTTAAACCTATCGCTAGTTTTTCATTTGCTGTTTGAGGACGCAAAAAAACTATATGCATCTTCACAAAATTGTTTTTATTTTCGCAACAGGTTGAAAATACATGTAGTGCATTTTTGTACATATAGAATTATCCTTTTTTACATTACCATGATTTTAAAATCATTTAATGAAAAATAATAATTCTATCTTACTTGTTACACATTTTTCTATAAGAATTTTAGATACGCTGTGTCAATTATCGAATACAATAAGTAAATTAAACAAATTATTTATTATACCGAAAAATGTGAAACAAGAAAAAATGATTAGTTTCCTTAAAAATAGTTCAAACATTTTCATTAAATTATTTATTATGATTCCAAAATAAGAGGGGATAATTTTATAGGTATGCACATTTAATACATGTTTTTTCAAGACATTATGAAAATAAAAAAATCTTCCTGCCACGCGGGCACATTCTCATGGCACGCTGCTCGCGTCGCTCGCAAGCGTGAGCGCGCCTATGGCGCACGACTGTTCTCACGCTGCGCGCTCGATAATATGTTTGTCTTGTGCTTCGCGCTCAGCCTTTCTCTTTATCTAAAATATGTGCGCAAGGTTTTTTAAAAATTAAAGATCAAAATATCGACAAGTGTCATTTGGTGATTTTAAATTCTCTTTTGTGAAAGCTCCTTCGTCTTTAACGAACACATTTTCATCACGTATCCCATTTTATATTTATTTATGCGCCTCGATCTGGGGCTGTTTATTCAGACATTGCGAAATAAATTGCAAATCTCCTTTTTAATTATTACTTTAATATTTGTTTCTTATTTTGTATTAAATTTTATTCTTAGCCACCATGAAAAATATATATCATTTCAATAAATTTATATTGTTACTATTCATAACATGCATTACTATTGGAACAAAAGTATTTTTATCGTTTTATTTTTATCATTTAATAAAATGCGCATGCTATTAGAACAAAAATTATGATTAGGCATCTTACTGTAACTTGCGTCATTTTTTCATAAATTTCATTTATTTATATATAATGTAGATGTAATTTAGGCGATAATGTTGTTAAATAAAATTTCATCGTATCTTAGTGTCCTTTTTCCAAATTTTTGTTTTACTTTTAATATATTTTTATAACCAGAGTTTATAACAAACTTGTACATATTTTTTGGTAAACAAGTTTTGTCTTTTCATTTTGTTCGCCTCTCGTGTCGTTTTTCCAAAAATTGTATTTTTTTATTTTTAATCTTTATTTCTTACGATTGAAAGCAAATCTACTCGTTCTATATAAAAATAATTAATGACAAATTTATAGATCTTTCTGGGGTGAACGACTTTAGTCTGTTCATTTTAGTTCGTACTTTGTGTTGTTTTTCGAAAAATTTAATTTCTTAATTTCGAATGTTATTTCTTACGATTAAAACAAAAACTACGTGTCCTATCAAAAGTTATTCAAGAGAAATTCGAATGATTTTTTGCTATTTTTATTTTATTTTTTTCATAGCTTGTGTCGATTGTCCAAAAATTTAATTTTTTAATTTCTTTTATTAAACACTAGCAGTAATTGCACGCGATTTCTATTTCCTAATATGAAATTATGCAACTTTTAAAATCCATTAGAAAACCAATTTTTTAATATTAATCAAAAAAATATTTTTCAATTTAAAATGATTTATTTGTTTAAATTCTCAAATTAAAATCGGCAAATTTTAAGATATTACACAAAAACTTAAAATAAATAATGCGCAATAAGATTGGTGTAATATTCCATCTTTTGAAATTGTACAATTTTAAGCTTTAAAGTTCGAAATTGCTTTATATTTACATCTAAGTTTATCAAGTTCATAATTGACTATCAAGGCTTTTAAAAGTATATATTTAATATCGAAATGGTCTTAACATTTTAAATAATTATTTGAGTTTGAGACTGTAATATTGTAAAATTTTAAACCTGAAACCTCCAAGAATTGATCTAAAAATTAAGTTAAGAAAAAACTTTAGTTTCAAGGACTCTTTTTTTTAAATCTCATCTAGAAATAATATTTTTCCTTTCTTTCGCCTTTTCTTTTGTTTACCTTTTTTTATCAAACCACAAAAGCCATTCAAAGCCATAACTTTGATTTAAAATTATAGACATTTTAAAGACGAGAAATATATTATTAATGAGTATCATGTCACGTAGTATCAAGTGACATTCAAAAAGACTTTATAGGTTTTTTATGCTAAAAAATGTGATTTCCGTAAAAAAAATTACTGTAATTTTCACCATTAAAAATGACAAGAGTTTTAAGTATTTCAAGAGCTTTTATGTTTACAAAAGAGCAGTAAGGGAAAGTTCATTTTGCTTTCAGTCATCTCAGACGAAAATTGGTTTAAATTCACCCATTTTCGAATATCCAACTTTAAATGATCAGAAAATTACATACTGGCAATTAATCTGGCGCCATTTTTATATAATTATTAGAGATTGGGTCGTTATCATAATTATCTTCTAGGGGTTTAAGATATTCTTTGAAGGCAAAATAAGGCATTAGATGTTTATATTTCAAATATTGCAATAACATGATGAAGAAATAGTGTAAGTTCTTTTGAATAGATACTAGAAGCCTAATATCAATTCTTATATTTTATTAATGATTTACATTACCATTCGCTTTCTCAGACTAAAAAGACGTGTGTATTCTGAATACCTACATAAGATTAAAAAAGATCAATTGCATACATAGGTATACTGTGAAATAGAACAGACTTTCATACTTAAAAGTAAAGAAAAACTGTTGAAATCACTAGAATTATTTTCTCTGTGGAGAAAAATCTTACACTGATAATACCTATGTCAAATTAAAAAGTATTAATCGAGCATAATAACTATTATGGGTTACTATTTTCTCTGATGTCTAGCATTTTTCAGTGTCACAGTGTCAATACCCTAGCTTAGAACATATCGTCCTAAATTGACAATAAACAAGCATTGCTCACGAAAAAAGCTCAATGTTTTCTACGTTTATCCCGGTCGTCTCTTCGTGCATCGCGATCATCCTTGCGCTTGGCTTGCGGATTCGTGCCACTAGCTCGCTTAGCTTGTGTCAAGAACTGATCCAAACCGAACGGATCTTCCTCCTCCTCTTTCTCAAATTGAACAGGACCCTGTCGAGGATTAGATCTGTCTGTTCCACTGAATTCCTTGTCAGGTACAAACCTAGAAAAGAAAGAAGGGAACATATTAGACACACTCCAAAAGAGCAGATCTGTTCTCTTTTCATTAGAAAGGGGCGAAAAATATGTAAATTTACTAACCGGTTCGTATGCAAGATTTTATCCATATCGTCGCCGTAGTTGTCTTTGTCAATATTTTTGCCAGGACGATAAATTTGTGAGCCGATGGCATTCTCTCTCCATGGTTTGTCATAAACATTATAATCATCCTCGTGACCAAAACCACTGTCCAAGCCTTTGTTCGTGTTGAACAATCGCTGATCGAACTGTACTTCCCCGGAATTAAGATTCTTCGCTGGCATTCCGAGGGCAATTTGTTCGCTAATATCGCGCTCGCGTTCACGCTGAAGACGAGATCGCTTGTCTGGTGCTGCACGCGCCAAATTTCTTTCTCGGGCACGATCTTTGTGTCGCTCTTGTCTCAGCTGATCTCTTTCCCGCGTTTCTTCTGATTTATCTAAAAGGGTTGCAGACTTGATTCCCGCTCGCTCTTCTCGTGCTTTTTGTGCAAGTTGTCTCAGATGGTCTTCCTTCTTCTCCTTTTCCTTCTGAGCGAGTTTTTTCTCTAGCTGAGCACGTGCTTCCACAGCTTCACGAGCTTTTCTGTCGGCAATATAGAGGGCATCGGATAATTTTGCAAAATTTTCGTTTAGATGGTTTTGCTGCAATCCCCGACCATCTGCAGCTAGACGTTTGTCGAGTGGAATTGTGTATCCCTACAAAAAAAAAGAAAAGGAAATTGATGTAATATTTAGAAGAAAAAACATTTAAAGGGACTCCAGAACATATATAAATTACAACTTATGCACGTATTTCTAAGAAAAGCCGATTAATACAAATATTATCAACCTGGGAACAATGCGTTACTGTTTTATCTTAGATATTTCAGAATTATTGATGCTACACAAATTAAAGTCAGATGACTAAATTCTTCATTTTACTTTTGTCGCTTTGGTATATTTTCTTAATGAAACGACAGCTTTCCAGTTTCTTAATATTTCCAGGCAAGAGGCTTTGAAAAACACGTACATGGTGGATACCAGTATAAAATAAATACGGGGGGGGGGGTAATCTAGATTGCGAGCACAAACATGTAAGTGCTGCCAACCAAACAACTTTTAAATAAATAAGCAAGTTTATGCCTTTCACCAATATATGCAAATAAAATTATCGTTGGTTGCATGTTAAACACGACACAGTTTGTAGATCATACGATATTTATAACATATTGAAAAATAATAACTGTATAAATTAAAAAAAGGATTTCAATAACAGTTTTGAATTATTACTTCATGAATTTAGACACAATGTCCTTCAATTTAAAATGTGAATTATTCACTCCGTGCCAGCACAGTATCATCTGACTAAAATCGCAGCATGGTAAAATAAGTAGAAAATATAGGATAAAAGGTTTGGTATAAATACAGTGGTGTAGCTGAGGCCTGGCGGAATTAATGTTAACAATATACTGAATTCACTAAGAAAGATTTTAAATTCCTAAGATTGAAAAAAAATAATTTCTAACCAAACAGTTCAGGGTGGCCGTTTTAATGAAAGAAAAAAATTCCCGGACATTTCCCGTTTTCTTCCCATTTCACAAACTGTTTTCATGGACAATGAAATTTAAAAAATCGAATTCTAAAGCTAAAAATCTTCACTTGAAGTAATAAAAACTAAGTTTCAAATGAAAGCACTCAACGCGAAACTCTTGAATATTAAACTTTTAAAATTGAAGTTTGAACCTATTTAATTCAATAATTTTGTATTTAGATGCTCAATAATTTACACGTATAAAAAGGAAGCTACTACTTTCAACTGAACAATTTTTAATTAAATGCAGTTCAATTACCAAATAAATTTTTTTTAACTTTTATAAATTGTAGAGTTCAAAGATTCAGAATCAGTTTCAAAAATATAAATCCACGTTAACCTTTTTAATGCTCTAAATTGAAGAATCAATTAAGGAATTTAAAAATTTTCAAAATTATATAATTTAAAGCAATTTTAAGCTAAAAAACATTAAAAATTAAACAATTACATTTTTTTATAAACTGAACAATTCTTAAATTAGAAGTAAAATTATTTTTTTTAACAGCTTTAATATCCTTAAAATCCTTTGAAATTTTAGTTTAAAATCTTGAAACATTTACATGTCGTTTTACTTTGTTTTTTCTTCTTCTTAGGCCTTTCAAAATTCTTAAAAAGCATCTAAATTTTTGTTTGAAATCTGCTAAAATCTATATTTTGTTTTAAATTAGGCTGTGGATTATTCACACCGAAATTTTTGTACGAGTAGCCAGATTTTGTCGGTATAAGCAGACACTTTGTTATATTAATTCAAATCATTTCAAATTTTTAATTTTTTTAAATCTTCTTAATATCTCTTCAAATTATTTGAATTTTTTCTAAGAATAATAGGTGTTCAACTGTTATTTTAATATTAAGTAATTCTTAGTTTTTTAAATTAAATAATTTCAAATTTAATGGTTTAAAAATGGAATATTTTAAAGTGAAATAATATTTAAGATTTTATGAAAGATTTTAATTAGGAATATATTATTTTTAAGATATTTTAAAATTGAAAATATTTTATAAAGCTTCAATCGGGCTTTTACATTTGTTTAACTAGTAAGACTTACGAATTAAAACAGTTTAATTTTTAACGTTAAAATCTGGAAATTCTTAATCTTTGAACTGATTCTGAATCGTCTTGTAAAATCCATCATTATTCACTTGTTAATACTTAATGTATAGTTAAATTTTAAAAATAATTATAATTTATATTCATATTTTATCCAAAATAATCGATTTCAAAAGCTCTAATTTTTAATTATTAAAGTCTTTGAAACTACACTTTGAAATTCTTTAAATTAAAATGTTCGCCTAAAAATTAAAATTCAAAATGGAAAATTTTCGAAGTGGGAGATTATCGAAATATACATTCTAAACTGAATGGTGCTTTAATTAAAAAGATAATAATTTGAATAATTATTAAAAAACGGTTGAAACCACAGTTGAACAGATTTGTTTTCTAAAAAATTGTAAAATTCCAGGGCAAATAATAAATTTACTGTCATTTCCCGGCGTCATAAAATTTCCGGTTTCCGGGTCCAGCGGCCACCCTGTAGTTTACACCCTGTGTATTAACAACTAAATAGGTGCACTTTCCAGTAAAAGAGACAAGTTCTCCAAAAAATATTAAAAAATTTAATCAAACGGTAGAATTATCAAGACAAAAAGACAAATTTGTCGAAGACAGATGAATTTTCAACAAAAAAGTTACGTTTCAACCTAGAAAGATAAATTTGTCACCAAGGACGACTTTTCTGCCATAAAAGATTAATGTTCAATACAAAAAGATGAATTTTTAATAATATAGTTGAATTTTCAACAGAAATAAAGATATAAGTAAAGTTTTCAACATAAAAGACAAAAATGCAATGAAATATTTGAATTTTTAAGAGAAAAAGGCCCATTTTTTTAGAAGACAGTTGAACTTTTATCAAAATGTGAATTTTCAACTTCGAAAGATGAAATTTATACAACGAAAGATGAATTTTTAACAAGATATGTAGTTGAATTCTTAACTAAGAAGTTGACCTTTCAAGAAACAAGAATAACTACTACCCAAAATGACGACTTTTCAACAAAATATATGCATTTCCTATAAAACAGTTGAATTTTTAGCTTATACAATTTACTGGATAAAGTTTAAACCAAAAATGGAATAAACTAAATTTTCAGATGAGAACTCTGATACAAAAAAAGACGAATTTTTAACTTATCCAATATACAGAATAAGGTTTTAACCAAACATGGAATATCATCAATTTTCAGATAAAAATAATTGTTAGAACAAAAAATGACTTTTTAATAAAGTTGTTAAATTGTCAGATAAAAAGATGAATTTTCAACTAAGAAGATTAATGCCCTATTGTAAAAGACAAATTTTTTAACAAAATACATGAATTTTCAACAAAATCACTCAGTTTTAAACCCAAAAAGAAGAATTATCTGAAGAAGTTTATTTTTCAACTCAAAAATATGATTTTCAACCAAAAAGTTTAATATCGAACGAAATAGTTTAGAATTTTCTACAAGGCAGTCACATTTTCAACATAAAATTTTAATTCAAAGCAAATGCATAGTTGAAATTTCAACTATAATTATGAATCCTTAATTGAACTTTTCAGCCAAAAAGATGAACCTTCAACGAAAAAAATGAATTAAAAAAAATTAGTTAAACTTTTGATATAACATAGTTAATAACATAGTAATATAATAACATAGTTGCATTTAAGCAAAATAATTAAATTTTTAATCAGACAATAGAATTTTTAACCAAACTAGACTAATTCCGAACCAAAAATATAAAAGTAACCTTTTCAATTAAAAAATGAAATTTTACCCAAAAATATAGTTGAAGGGTCCGCGGTCTAAACCTGTTAACTGACATTTCAGAAATTTTACAAGGCAAAGGAAAATAGTTGTTATTCTTAAAATTTTCAATATTTCTTTAACCTGTAAAATGTTTTTGTGCATTTACTAGAGAAAAATAATACACGATAATTTTATAAAATTTAATCAAAATTGAACGTTAAACGAAAAGTGAAAGCTATTCATATGTTATCTAAAAGGGGTCCAGCGGTCTAACTCTGTTATCCACAGTGTTATACCGCGATATGTAGACGACAAAATTGAAGATGACTTGAAAGTAACCAAAAATAGCTTTCGACACATACATGCACTCAACTTCACGTACACTGACACGTGTCTCACTGACCTAGTTTAAGAGTAAACTGAGCCGATGTCAGAAAAAATACGGATTTCTCATAAGACGGACCCTTCAGTTGGATTTTATTACTGGGTTTAAGTTCTAAATGTTATTGAAGCGTGTAACGTTATTACCACTTATACACTCCACCCCTCTTTTATCAAATTTACCTTTGTAGCTTCACCCCCTTAAAACTGGTAACGTACTTTCTGGAAAGTACTAGCGGCACTATACATGTCCATTTGTTTCTATAATTTGGTTATAAACTTAACAAATAGTTTTGAATAATACACTTTCAAAACTAAACTTTACTGACAATATAATTTAAAGACAATTAACAGGAAATATTATTTTTTGTTGACTTTAAATATACTCACATTGGGAATTTATTTAAATTATTTTTTCCCCATAAAATTAACAAATAATAATAGGAAGACATATTTTGATGATAAAGTATCACTTTGTCAATAAAAGCAAGTAATTTTAATAGCGAAATAGCCTTAACAAATTAATAATCCATAATATTCAGGCTTTGTTAATAGAATTTGTTTATAATAATTATCATTAAAAGTAAACTATTTATTTATTCCACACACCACTGTTCATTAAATCTAAGCCATAATCAGCAAAAGTAATTTTTTTACAAATAGTCAAATTTCAATTGTAATACCTTAAAGTTTTATCAAAATTCAATTACGGTTTCAGACATATTTATAGTTAAAAAAAATACAAACCGAAAATTAAATATGGCGTAGCTCTCGCCATTTTTAAAATTTCAAAAATCCTTAGAATTTCGAATGTTTCTTACGTAGCAATATAATTTCACAAAATTTCATTTAAATCGAATGATCACTTGTATATTCTGATATTCCTGACGTATATTGACCCAAACTTGAAAATCAACTGTTTTTATTTTTCAATACTAAGTTATTATTGAAGCAATAGAAATACATTTTGACATATTTCAAAGAATTCACCAAAATTTTAAGAGATTTGAGGAAGGAATGTACATCCTATTATATGAGTGATTAACCCCTCGAGATTAAAAAGAATTTTTAATCTAAAATAGAGGACTTTCAGGGAAATTGTATGCAAATTAGGGGAAACTTGGAGAAAATTCTCGAAATATAGATAGACCTTTAAAGGGGTTGAAAAGAATAAAGTATATTTTTGGAAAAATAGAAGACGGGCTTTGAATCCTCTAATATCATATTTACCTTAGCGTTTTTCCAGTTACTAATGCAAGGTGGAATTTTCCATTCCTTCTGTTCCTTCACAGTCACTTTTCTCGTCGGCGAATGCAGCACTGGAGCTGGAGGTGATGGCGGACCTCTTGGAATTTTTTTGTTAATTCTGAAAAAAAGGATTACCTATACTTCACCTAATTTATAGCGCTCTGTTTAATTTTTATGTAATTCTAGCTCGTTTAAGGTATTATCAGTATGAAGTAATTTTCTTATGCATTTTTTGAAATTGGGAATATAGATTCATTAAAGTGCTATTTAATGGTCTTTTCAATTATATAGAAACAAACCATTCCAAAGTTGAGATAATTGAATTTGAAATCAGCACCTTATGCAGTTTACCTTATGGGTTTAAGCTTTCTCATGATTTTTTTTTAGATGAGATAACATAGAAGGGCAGAGAGATTCTGTAGAAATTTTAGACCATTTCGTTTCTGAAGTAGAGCCTTGCAAGTAATGAAAGAACATAAATGTCCGATAGGTTAGACACTTTCACATCACGTCTCAGGTTTAGAACAAAATAGTCAGAACTATTTAGGCATCATATTAAAATATGTTACATTTTCAATACCTTGGGATGGGTTTCACGTGCATAAGATGAAATTTTTGATTTTACTTATCTCAAATTCGAAATGGTCAGCCCTTTTCTAATTGCATGAAACTTTAGTTAACACTCCAATAAATCTACAGTCCCAATTTGATAAAATCCTCGGATAATATTTTTATCCGCATGATACCTTCAGCCAATATTCAATAAAAAAAACACTAACTTGAATTTGGGAGGTTCGAGGGGATCCACTTGAGCCTCAACCATGCGAATAACTCTTTGCTTTGCACCGGAATTAAATGACTGACCCTGTTGTGAAGGAGTGTATCGTATGTACTGAGCAGGAGCTTGTTTTTCTGCACATCTAACTGGCATAGCAGCCGCAACTTTGGAGCCTATGATGTTTTGCAGAGCTCTTGCAGTTTTCTGACTAAGTTCTTCAGATATGTCAGACGAAGGCAATTGCATAGTGGGATCATCCTCGTTTGTAATCTCTGATGGCAACAAGTCACTCAATTTACTGTAGACAATCTGAAAAATAAAAAAACATGCACATCAATTAAGGCAGTTTAAAAAAAATGAGGAACATACGCAACTTCCGGACCTTAATAATATTTTGAAAAAAGTCGTGAATACGTTCTTATCAAATACAAGAGATGAAAAGATTATTTATTGTTTAGTTCGTGAAAATACCACATATAACTGACATACTAACAGCAAACTTTTCAAATATAACCTATATTAATTCCAATACGAATGCACGAGAAATGCTTTTTCAATAACAGAAAGTCATAACTATCCATTAAAACATTTCAACGCGAAGCTTTTTACTTCTGTAAATTCAATAAAATAGGATTTTTTAAGTTTATACTAACAAGGCAAAAATTTTGGTTAGACTTGGCAATTGCGTAAATGTTAAAAGCAATTTGACTTCATTTTTCTTTGTTTTATCATGTTCATACCACTGTTCGGGTAAACTGGTTTCTTCATGCAACTTTGCTAAATAACATACAACTTGAATTACATCACTCCAAAATTAATGATTATATCTATTAATTTTTGACGAGTTTTCAATTTATTAATTTTTATGACTTTTAGAAAGATCCTTCTACTCTTTCATAAGTTTTCTGATTAAATATGTTTGCTTTTAAAATAAGATATCTCCCCGATGAGCGGGTACCTTCTCATCGCGCGCTGCGCACACATGTTCGGCCTGGCGCTTCGCGCTCGATAATGTATTTACCTCGCCCTACGCGCTCGGTCATTGTACATCTACCACATTTTCCCATAAGACTTCTAAAATTAAAGAAATTAAAGAAAAAAAAGAATTCTTTTTTGTTAAAGCTCTTTCGGCTTTAACGAACGCATTCTTATCACGTGTCTCGTGAGAAACAAAGATAAAAAGTAAATTTTCATTTCTAATTCATAAACAATTTTGCAACATTTTTTTGAACCATGTGTCATTTGTGGAAAAATATTCTTTGTTTATGTGCAATGCAATTTTTTACGATTAAATAAAAAACTGCGCGTCTTATCACACACTGATTTACAACAAATTTGTAGATGTTTTTTGGGTGCATAATTTTTGTCTAATCATCTTTTGTCGTATCTGACATAGTTTGACTGCAAAACGGAATTTTTAATTTTCATATCGTGCGTGGTTTGTCTTAAAATGTTCATTTTTGTTTCTTTTTTGGGATATTGCAAATGCTGTAAATTTGTCAAATTTCTTAGTAATACGAATAGCCTTTTTAATTTATATCCAACATATATGACTAACGAACTCGTCCTTAAGACGATGATGTAAAAACTCATATTTATATGATTCTGCTAGACGGTCGACGAGACGGAACGTTTATTTAAAAGATGATATTCTCTAAAAAAGCTGATAAATATTCTTATATTTTGCAAAATGACGTAAAATTAATACAAGTTTAACATATTTAGGGTTGTTATCAGAGATGTGCAGGCATTTATTTGAATTTATAATACAAATTTAGACACTTTTGGAAACTTTGGACTTTTCGAAATAGAAAAAAATCTAACTTAACATAAAACTGGCTTGATTTCTTTAGATTCAATTTTAAACATGAAAATGACTCCTCTTATGGTAAAAAAATTAATCCCAATGTCAAGTCGAATCTTCGAAATTCGATTTATTCCAGCAGGTCGAATTTTGAACATTAGACTTGACTTTTGGATGCATTTATTTACCCGAAAAGTCAATTTAATTTTTAAATTGTAATAATATAAAGAAATCAAGCCGGTTTGGTGTAATTATTTTGTTCTATTTTAAATCAACGAGAGCATACTATAATAGCGCTAAAGAACTAATTCAGTCTTCAATAACACAAAATGTTAATTTAAAAAAAAAAGATATTGCAATAAAATTTAAATTGAGATGTTTTACAAAAAATTAGAATAACCCTTCTGGAAATAATTAACCTTCTTTAAAGTTGTTATGATCTTTTTTTAAGGTAAGTCTGCACTGCAATTTACTATATTATTAGGATTTTAAAAATAATTTCGTCCATAAATTTTGCACCAGGGGCAAATTTGGTGCAAGAAGTAGCATAATTTAAAAAAATTATTATATTTTAATAATTTTAATAATATTGGTAAAAATGTTCAGCCTCAGGGTGTAATATAGAGAAAAAAAGTAACGACATCTTAACAATGCAGCAAAATACTATAGTGACTTACTATTATGGGGAAAAAATCATGTTAATATTATAAAGAATGAAGTATTTTATCAACAATTTAAAAAATAGGCCTGTAGGCTTTTCGACTATTAGTTCATTCAAAAAATTGTTTCAAATGAAATAGTCGAAAAAACCGTTACAAAGTAACTTAATCTATTCCTATTAGTCTGAATTTGTAAAATAAGCAGAAAAGTACCAAAAATTATTATTAAAACTTTAAAAAGAAATACAAATCATAGTTTTTAGGCTGTTTTTCAAAATTTCAGGACTTTTCCAAATTTACTAGGTTCTGTAGCAAGAACATTAAAAAAACTAGGATTTTACTCATTGTATGGTCCTTCTTAATTTTAATAATTCAAATTAGTTTTTTTTTTTCTTATGACAACTTACCTTATCCTTTGAGTGACCCTGCCTCGCTATAAGGTCGTATTTTACTTTTCCGTGGGCGTCTAATTGAACTGCAAGGGCGTTGCTGGTAGATTCCTTTCCTTTCATCCCCATTCCAAGGGGATATTGAGCCACTTGGATCTCCGGAAAAGCTCCTCCATCTCCAAAATCCTGACGAAAATAAAATGATGGTGCTATTAGATTTGAGAAAATTGACGATATCATAATATGATTTTTAAACCATGTGACATTCAGAGGTAAATCAATTGACGTTTTTAAGCGATTTAGAACCTTTTTCTACTACAAATGTTGGATTATCCGAAAATTTTAAAAGGACTTTGCAGTACGTATAATTTTATTGATAGCTCTGTATTACTTACTTCTTCGCTTCGAGGTACCCATCCTTTTCGTTGACCATATGGTGGAGCAGTAACCACAGCTTTCACCAAAGCTGATACAGGTCGCTGACGAAGTTTTTGCTCCCGAGCTTCATCCTCCCGGTCCCACACTACTTGACTCGGTTGTGGTAATAAACTGCAATTGTAAACGTTTTTTTATTTCTGCAGATACTTAGCCACCATATGAACATTAAATCACAAAGAACGTTAAGTATATACTGTTTTACATAGTTAACTTTGGACTTTCTCACTTTTTTAAGTTTTGTAGGACAAAAATTAATGTGAAAACCAGGATTGGATATCTACTAAATATTTATTAGGGATTTGCAGTTTTTAAACGATAGAGGAGTTTTTTTTATCAACAACAGACTGTTAAAATATGTCAGATTTTAAAATCTTCAAATAAAATAAATTATTCAAATAGTTTAAATTGTAGAAAGAATAATATTTTGTTGAAAATTCTCAAGTATATTTTTTAGAGAACTTTCAGATTGAATATTCCTGAGACATGATAAAATTAGATCTACAAATCTGTTGGAACATATATTCAGATACATTTTTCTGGGACGATTGAAGTAAAATGGGAACATGTAGAAACGGTAAAACGTCTTTTTAAGTTTTTTAAATCATTAATAGGAATACTGTTGATAAAGTAAATCTAAGAAAAACTTCACAAATTTCTAATAATGAATAGACTTTTACAGAGTAACAGTTTTAAAATCGTAAAATGCAGAATGTTTCAAATGTCAACCTTTGGAGGTTAGGTTTGTCAATCATAAATACGAAAACACTGTTATATGTTACTTTCTTTTGCTTTCGTATATGATTTTTCACATTAGTAAACTTCGAATAAACATACAAATTAATCATAAAAGTCTCAAGTTATTAGAAACATTTTAAAACATTAGTGATGTGCAATCAAACAAATGTCTTCCATGTTTACAAAAAACTACTTTTAACTTTCTAAGCTCAAGAGCATGTAGATTAATCCAGAAACAAATAACAGAAACAGTCTGAATGAATGAATGAATGAATTTTAAATTAACTTTTGTCCATTTACCTTGTTAAAGACATTTCTCTAAAGCAAAAATACACAGGATAATGAAAAAAACAGGAACAGTGCAGGACACAAAATCAAGACATTCCAGATTCCAGTTTTTCACCAGTTTTTCACTGAATCTATGCGCCTGCGCATCAATTTGCTTTTGGTTATGCCCTCTTGAATACGCGCGTAATTTAAAAATTAAAAAAGTACCTAATTTTTGTTTACTATTTGAATTAAAATTATATTAAAACTTGATTTTAAAAAATGCATACTTAAATACCTATAAATTAATCAAATATAGTTCTTTAAAATTTTATTTTTCATATTTTTAAACAATTAATTTTGCTTACGATGATGTGGAATATAGAAATGTATTGAAAATGTGTATACGTGCGCCTGTGTCAAATAGTTTTTATAAGAAAGTACGCTACGCAGTTAACGTTTGCATGATCCAGTGGGGTTGATATCCTATGATTTTCGGATAAAAATACGAGCTATCATGATGAATAGCTGTTTTGACAATAGAAGGCGATTTCTAATAGTAATCATGAAAACGTGATTGTAAATAAGTACATTATTCTACGTGCCTCTGTTAATGAATTTTTACAACGAACCAAAGTACAATCGTGCGGTTTTAAGGCGGATTTTTAAAGCCTGAAATGGTCAGTAAGGTTAATTAATCAAAGTGTATGTTATTGTTTTTTGCGTATAAAAAAGTAGTTTTTCGTAATCTTCGAAATGGATCAAGCAGACCCAAAGACATTGGCGCGAAATATCATGACTGCAATCCCAAAGTATGGATTTAAAGTCAAACTTAATCATAAATATCCTGAAAAGTGGTCACAAGTACTGAAACCCCGATTGAAACAAATCCCTCAATTTTTGCCTTTAGGATGGAGGTAAGAGTTCTCAGAATTACATTTTTGCAACATAGCATTTAAATTTTGATGAGTATATGTCTGTTGTACTATAGAAATTAAGACGTGAATTAAGGATCGAATTTCCGCATGTTTTGACAGATAGAGGTTATGTTGTCATACTTGTAGGTAGGGAGTTCTGCATGATATAGTAATTCCACGAATGTCCTCTTTATAAAGTCATTTTTTTAAATATTTATATAGAGATATGGAAATTTCCATATGCCTTAACAACGCATTTCCCCATTTTTATTAAAAATGTTTGTTTTGTACATAAATTATAGTATTTGTTTATACTCCAAAAGCAAAAAATTATTTTATCGAACAAATAATATAATATGAAGAATAAACTAAACTTATTTTAATAAGCGCGACGAAATAATAATTAAATAGATGATACTAAAAGAAGGAACTATTTTTAATTCATTCTTCAAATTTTGCCCATTTTGTGCAGTCATATAAATATGTTTGTTGTTCATTCTCTGAATTTATCTTGTTCACAATACACAATTGAATTACCGGCTGTCATTACTTCCATTTATATTTAGATAAGATTCGATTAGATTTCTTTTAATTCAATAATTCTACGAGTTTGAATATTTTTCTATACCTATTTAATTTTGGTGAAAAGTTTTTTTCATTCTCCTTGATCGCTTTTTTAATTACGTACAATACTATTTTCAAAAATGATTTCGTTTTCAGGGTAAATCAATATTTTTAGCTTCAAACACGCGACCGTTTTTACCACTGAAACTGCCGATATCTCGCCGTCGATAATTTAAATAATTATAATATAATATGAAGTGTAAACTAATCGTATTTCAATAAGAATAAAGAATTATTAATGAAATAAATGATCCTAAAATAAGGAACTATTTTCAATTTATTCTTCAAATTTTGTCCATTTTGTGCAGTCATATAAACATGTTTGTTGTTCATTCTTTGAGTTTATCTTGTTTACAATACATATTTGAATTATCGGCTGTCATTAGTTCCATTTATATTTAGATTAGATGGGATTAGATTTCTATTACTTCAATTCTGCGAGTTTGAAAATTTTTCTATATCTATTTAATTTTTTTGTGACAACTTTTTTTTATTCTCCTTGATCACTTTTATAATAAGTTACAATACTATTTCCAAAAATGATTTCGTTTTCAGCATAAATAAATCTTTTTTTAGCTTCAAACGCGACCGTTTTTACCACAAAAACTGCCGGTATCTCGTCGTCGATAATTTACATACTTCCGATAACATTGTAATAATGATAGGATATGGTGAGTAGGATTCTACAGAGCCAGCCAACCAAAAAATATAAAATGCGAACCGAGTTGTAAGCAGATGTCATACTTTTTGAAAGACCAATTTTTAACATTTGGAATTTAAACTCTTTATTATATTCCAAGAAATATTTAAATAACGTATTTCTTTAAAATATTTCAAATAAAACACTGTTTGAAAAAAAGGGAAACAGTATTTCATGAAAATTGTCTTTTGGTTCCAAACAAAGTGTATGCAAAAGATAATAGTCATCTTAATTTTCAGATATATGATGTACTATCGTCAAATAAAAAGAAAAGGTCGAATACCTTTGATGGATTATGTAAATACAAAAACTGGCTTACAAATGTACGGTAAGTTGTTATAGATGTAGCTTTTCTGCTAGGACTATTGTTATCTCAAA
This sequence comes from Druon quercuslanigerum, assembly GCA_010014905.2. Classification (NCBI taxonomy): domain Eukaryota; kingdom Metazoa; phylum Arthropoda; class Insecta; order Hymenoptera; family Cynipidae; genus Druon; species Druon quercuslanigerum. Next base: position 52,774 of record JAAAKG020162387.1, read on the forward strand.
CAATAAAATAAAAATTTGTTCTACAATTTTTAAGATTTCACAGCCCCTTCTATCCTTTTTTCTACTTAATTATAGTATTCTATTTCATACTTGTCAGTTGCGATCATAACATTGGTTGAATCTTTGTTAACAGTTACTATTGAAAGTATTTTAAATAATATTTATCTTATTTTGATATTTAAATCTGGATATGATTTTTCATCAGGGTAACTTGTAAATTAAGAAATATTTTCCAAAGATAAATTCAAAAAGTATTCCTACTAAAAAAATGTCAAACAAAAAATTTATAAACATTCAGAGAACACAAATATAAATTCAGTCCAAACCCGAAAGTTCCGTCAGTTTTTAAAATATTACTTCAACATCATTATCATTACGAAAAAGTGAGAGTTTTATTGTAGTCAAATTAGAGAATCCTCAAATTAAAAATTGAAAGTTTTCCTTGAAAAACTTGAAATTCAATTCTAAGAAAATACAAATGTTTGAGCCTGAGGTATATGTAATAGAATATAAAAGCTTATTCATTTATATTTGAACAAAATTTCGGATTCAATAGATCTCTAATGAGAAAGGCTTTTAATTTTAGAATTTGAAAAGTTTTATATTTATAAACCCCTTTTATTTGAAAAGGATTCAATTTTTGAATAAATAAAACTGTAGGGCATCGGAAAATTAAAAGCAAATTCTTTTTTCATTTCAGCCTTTTCTCTTATCCTATTAAAAAAAAAATCTTTTATCTTCTTTACCGTTTTATACACTAGGGGCTGTCAAATACATTTTTTCAACTCATCTAAGCAATTTTATCGTTATTTTAATCTTGCCGGCAATTTACTACCTCAATTTGCAAAATCGATACCGCATTTGAGCTCAAGAACTGTATGCAGGTTGCTGCAAAGTAAAATCGACTTTAGTACGTGATGTTAAACATTAATTTATGTATATGTGTGCTAGGTGTACCGATCGGTGGGATCGGGGGTGGTACAATTGGTCGAGGATTCAAAGGCGAATTTTGTCGATACGCGCTGCAGCCAGGGATGTATAAATATCATACAGTTCTCGCCAATCAATTTATCGTTACTATGAGAGATACCGATGGAAAAGTCGTTTATAATCAGGTTTTATCTACACACAAGTAAGAATCATTGTTGGAAACAATTAAATGTATACCTCTGCTCTAAGCAGATCATTCAAAAAAATTATGTAGTAGCTTTATCTGAAAATAATTGGATTGTGAATATGATATTGATCATTCAGTTTTAATTAATTTTCAACGCCCTGATGCTCTGGGCGTCAGGAATCTAGAGTTGACAATTTGCAGCAGATTTTAAAAACTTCTTTAATTTTCCATTTTTGTCGTTGAACAAGAGCCTGTAATTGAAGAACCATATTATTTCAATACCAGGGACACGAAGCATTTGAAGCAATGGAAATGGGATTTTAGTGGTGAACGAGCTTCTTATACCGCTTTGTATCCTCGCTCTTGGACCGAATACGATATAGAAGAACCTAATGTAAAATTAGTATGTCGTCAGATCTCTCCGGTGATTCCTCATAATTACTACGACAGTTCTTTGCCTTGTGCAGTTTTTATCTGGAGTGCTGAAAATAAATCCGGAAAAGATTTGTATATCAGCATTACGTTTACTTTTCAAAGTGGGAACGGAGATTTAAGAGATAGTCGAGGTAAATCCCTTGGAAATTTCGGCATGTAGAAAGAACCATGCCAATTTTTGGCCCCCCCCAGGCGTACACTAATGAGATTGTAGGATTTTTTTAATAGAGCAAATGTATCCATTAATAGAAGATCGTTCATTAACTACGTTACGGAGGGGGGAGGGGGTCTCACAAAAACCTACGGTTGATAACGGGAAGGGGGGGGGGGCAGTCAAAGTAACGTTACACTTATATTATCAATTTCGAATGCAGAGAAATCTTTTTTTCTAAACCTACGTATGGTAACGTTCTTAGTACGTTTCCAGATGATAAATGTTTTTGGTTGAAAATGCTTTTTGTTTAAAAATTAATCTTTTGTAGTTGAAAATTCAACATTTTCGTTAAGGAATTCTTAAATTTGGTTAAAAATTTGTTTTTTTTTATGTAGAAAATTAATGTTTTTGATTGCAAAATATTTAAATTTTAAATTTGGATAAAAATTCGTTTTTTCGATAGAGAATTAATGTTTTTGTCTGAAAATTCATCTTTTAGTTTAAAAATTAAAAAACTGGGGTTTAAGCTTGAACTAGTTTCATAAAGATAAGAATTAGGAATTTCTTTCTTGTTAGTCAAAAAATTTCTTTCGTAATTGAACATTTACCTATTCCATTTTTGAACGTAAATGGTTCTTTTTTATGTAACAATTCAACTTTTTGTTGAAATTGAACTATTTTTTTAATTATTCATTTTTTTGAAAATTAATGTAGTTTAGTTGAAAATTCAACTTTAGTGTCAAGAGTCCTTGTATTTTGATGGAAATTCGTCTAGAAAAATATGGTCTGACCGTTCAACATTAAAAAAAATTTTAAAGTGTAAGTATTCAATTTTTTGTTAAAAATTTACATTTTTAGTTTACAAATTTAATAACACCCGGATTAACTGTCGCATAAAATTCATTTATGCACATTTCAGGACTTACTCTGTAAGTCAATGTGTTATTTTCATTGTTGATTTATTATTGAATTTTATAATTCGCCACACGGTGACGTTGGTAGGCAATATAGGCATATTAGCAACTTCATTCGCTAAAACAAAAAAATCAGTATGAACGTAAAATTGGTTTTTACATAAATTCTACGTTACTTTCGGGGGGGGGGGGGGGGGCGTTCCCAAAAAAACTTTTTTTCAAAAGGGGGGGGGGGGGAAAAATTGGTAAGGTATTTTATGGAGGGC
>JAAAKG020162388.1:0-29030 GCA_010014905.2 Druon quercuslanigerum
GTATGTTGCATACATTATTTCTATAACCTGTCACAGGGGCGCCTTCCCGCCCCCCACGAGACTTGGGAAAAGGGGGACGTATGTGACATACATTATTTCTATAACCTGTCACATGGGTGCCTTCCCGCCCCCACGGGACTTGGAAAAGGGGCAGGTATGTGACCTACATTATTTCTATAGCCTGTCACAGGGGTGCCCCCCCCCATGCTGATCCTTTCTCGCAATTAATGCAGGACATTAAAATTTGCTACCCCGGCAAAAACAGATAAAAATGTTGATAAAAGAAATAAAAAACAAAAAGCCTTCAAAAATGCAAAAAAAACGTTAAAAATATTTAAAACTCAAAAAAATTACATACTAACAAATCATTTTAAAAAATATGCTCTACAAAGTACTCCAACCTTCCCGCGGTGAAGAGCGTGATTAGGCACCAAGCCAAAACCAATGGACGTACATACCTTGAAAACAATCACTCGTAAAAAAAATGCCTGCTACAAAAAATATGTATTTCGATGAGGTCTACAACTTTTGTTTGAAACATTTTTTTTAATTGTGCATATTGCATATTGTATACGCAGTGTGAAGGATTTTAGAGGTGGACCTTAATCGGAAGTTCACCCAAAAATACATCCATTTTTTTAAATTCCTCTCTTTGGTTGAAAAGTTGACTAGTTTGTTGGCAATCTTTTTTATACGAAAATTCAAGCATTTTGGTTGAACATTTGTCTATCTGGAAAGAAAATTCGTTCTTTTGGATTAAAGATTTATCTTTTTCTGGTTGAGAATTCAACTGTCTCCTACAAAATTCAATTACATTGAATTTTTTTAATTCAATTCTGAAATTCTTTTATTCCGCTTGTAAAAAATTTCATGTTGAAAATATTACAAGATTAAAATTATGGCTTTTCAATACTAATGCTCAGGGAAAAATCAGGGAATTTTCAATATGAAGTTATTCGGTCACCTCCGTTTGTTTATATCAATTAATGTAACGTGACGTAAGCACACTTTGTCCGCTTTTTCTTGGAAGTGCCCAAATACTTACCGCTTAACGACCTGTATTCTTTGATTACATTTGAATGAAATCATTCCAAAAAAATTGTCCCTTGGATTAAAAAATATACATTAATATTTGACGTTAGTATTACATCGAAAAAGATTGTTAAAACACGAAATAATTTTTTTTTTAATTGTAAAAATATTAATATTGAGAATACATTTCTGAATCGAATGTAATATTCTTAGTTTTTCTTTAATCAATAATAGATATAGCTATGCATAATTTTAATTAGAAAAGATTTTTTTAGAGATTTCATTCATTTATATTATATAAATAATTATAGCGCATTGATTGAGCAGACTGTATTTCAACAAAGCCTATTATCGTTCTTATGGAAAAATTTTAAAATCTTACAAAAATTGACACCCAAAAACAAAATGGGTCTTTTTTGTGAACGTAGTTAGTAATTTCAAACTAAAATTAATATTTTTATTTATTAAAACAATATGTGAATTATATTTTTCATCACGCTAGTCAGCATGTTTTACCAAAAATTTTATAAAAAATTTGACTGCGGTGTGTTTTTCTTTGTGAATCTCTTCATTCAATTTGAATATTCAATTATAAATAATAAATATAAAACGCAGCTCACGCAAATTAGCGAACGGTTTTCGAAAAGTCAGTACGTCAGTTCGTGGGTGCGTCGTTATCCCGTAGAGTTGGCGCTCTGCTCGCTCAACACGTTCGTGCAACGGCTACACCATTGTTGAGGCAAAATATCGCCCACAACGAGAGAGAGCGAGCGGCTGCGAGCGGCTGCACGAACATGAAAGCAAGACGCTCTCCTATCGTTTGGCACAGCCTTTCAACGTACTGGGAGAGCCGCTTATCCAAAAGTCTTTCCGTTTACCTGAAATGCGAATTCAATACGGTTGCCTTAAACTCAAGAAACCTGCGTGGGGCTTTCAATTTTGTGAATTGAAGTTATGAACGGTTCTAAGGATTCGATACTTGCGTTGAATATTATTCAAAAGTTTCAAATCTTTCAATTGTATTAATCTGAATTCAGTACGTTTTTACTTAACAGCGACATACAAATGAAATGAACTGACCTCGCTTGAGACCTGAAACTCCGATCATTGAGTCGAAATGATCGATCAGTCGTCAGTCCTTGACCCCTTATTTTACATAATGTGTACTGTAGTTTAGCCTCACTCATGACTTTTATGACAAAGAAGAGTAGCCTCTATATATTAAAATTTAAGAAATTAAATTCAGATTAAACCAAAATTAAAATTTCTTGTGAACGTCGAACATTTAAAAACACCGAAATGTTTTGAAATTAAAAAAAAAGAATGAAGAATCTAGGGACAAAATTTAGACAACACACTTTTAAATGTGTCGATTAAAATTTACAAAAATAAAATAAAAAAAAGAAGAAAGAAAAAAAGGCAACGTACAAATGCCCAATATTTTTGAATGCCGTTAAAAAAATGTTTAACTTGTAGTAATTGTGAGTCGTTTCCCAAAATATAAGAATTTTTTCCATCGTGTGTAAAAATTAAAAAAATAAAAGCGTTTAAATAAACGTTGTGTTTTTACCCTAACCTTTAGCAGAATCATGCACATCGGAGATTTCTATTGTAAAATCTAAGATATTCAATCAGAAAACTTATAATAGCTTAGAAGAATCATTTTCAAAGTCATAAAAATGTATAAACTAAAATCTCACCATCAACTAATATATAATAATTAATTTTGAAGTGGTCTAAATTAACTCGTCGAATATTTGGTGGAAAATTGACTGTTGGTGCTGTTTTGGCCTAATGAAAAATGTGATCTCTTTTTTTAGAAATTTAACATCACTCTTCTATTGGAAACACAATATATGTATAGTATGTATTATGGAACTCTTATGGTCACATGAATTCCAATGGAATCAACAAAAAATCACTAAAAATAGCTTATGTACCTACATATTATCAATATTTTAGAAATTGAATTTGGCAGACTCAGAAAACATCAACTATTAACATTTAAAAAAAAAATTTCAACGTAAAATGTTAGATGAATATCTAGACCTATGTTTCACAAAATTTTGATTCAATAACCATTTATACAAGATCTTGTACTTAAAAAATAAATCCTTCTTTTTTACCTGCGGAGTTCACTCTTGAACTGACTCGTACAAAATTTTCAAAATAACTCCATTACATGAATATCTACGACTAGGTTAAAAAATTTTTTTTGATTTATTAATGATTTTTTAAGGATTTTCACATTTTATTTGTATAAAATCGATTTTTCAGTAATTCATTCAACCTGAAGTACAAAGTTTTCAAGCAATTTTATTTAGGTTTCTTTTCTTTTTAATTTAGTTTATCAATACTAAATTTCAAAATTATTCATTTTTTGATTATCAAATAATTATTTACGTAGTATTATAGTTTTTTAACCGTTTTTAAATAAAGGGAACAATCATCAAAAATATTTACGTTGCAAAAAAATCGTCAATCAAAAAGTTGTCAGTAAAATTAATAGATTCTATTAAATCGGAGTTTGCCAACCAATTTTAAAATATATATAAATTTTTAATTTATGAAATTGAAACAATCCAGAAATTTTGAGAATGTATTGAAAAAAGAGAAAATATCGAAAAGTTTTTGCATAATTTTTAGCCTTTCTTAAAGTATTCTTAACATTTATGTATTTTTTTGAATCTAATAAATTACAAAATTTAGATATATTTTAGGATTGCTTGGCAAGGTTAAATTTTACGAACTATGTTACTGACAGTTTTTTACTTAGCGGAATTTTGGCATCGGGCGAAAGATGTTCCAATTTCTGAACCAATTTTGATAAACAACGCTCCTTCACTGTATGTAGAATACCATAAATCCGGAGACTGCGAACAGTTATTCTTCTCTGATTTCTAAGCAGCGGATCATACCAACAAGAAATTTGCCAAAAATGGTTCTTTCGAAACAGCGGATTAGCCCAACAAAGAATTCGCCAAAAAGTTATCTGAATCTTTCGAAGCAGCGGTTAATTCCACAAAAGAATTCATCAAAAAATTATCTGCTGATTTCGAAGCAACGGATCATCCCATCAAGAAATTTGCCAAAAATGTATCTGATTATTTCGAAGCAGCGGTTAACTCCAACAAGGAACTCTTCCAAAAATTATCTGCTGATTTCGAAAAAAAGTTGATAATGCTAATAAGGAATTGGTCAGGGTTGTATCTGATAAGCAGCTTTCGATAGAGATCCAGTATTTGATTTTAACGAGATACTGACGAATTCTTGCCTACAATAACATTATCAGGTGAATAGGACTCACTTTTTTCAGTTTTGCTAATTTAAAAAAAGTTTACAAATTTTTCAAATTTTTAGCATTTGAAAGTGTATTATAAAAATTTTATTTTGAACATAAATATTATTTTAATTTTAATTTAAATAATTTAAAATTGTTCAATATTCCCAAATTCAAATTGAAACTAATACTAATAATATTATTTCAAGAAATGTATCGTTTTTAAAGATTTTTTCCCTGTATTTTTACTTTTTCTATAAATCTGTATTTCACCTCTAAAAGATTATTATTAACTGTACCGATTCGCCATGAACCCTTAACAAAGAGGTCATAGATGAGAGTTCTCTGCTTCAAGGATGTTTTATAGATTTTCGACAAAGTAATAATCGAATCTATACAAAGAACCCGGGCAATAATGTAATTGCTCTGAAGTTCGCTTACCTTGTTTGCCAGGAAAAAGTAAATCTCCCTCAATCAACAAAAAATAATACAGACTGCTACTTTATTTCCTTCCATTAAAAAAAAGAATTTTTACTGACGAGTAAGAGAAAGATTTTATAAAATAAGAGATAGGGACAAGAAAATTAATTATACATTCAGCGAAGCCTTACTCCTTCTTGTAAACGGGATCATTTTTTATCCAATTTGCTAATTTAAAAAGTCTGGGAAAAAGTAGAATTGTCTCATATTTTATTGTAAATAAACAGTTTTGAGTTTTTAAATTTTAATTTTTTTTAATTAATTAATTGAACTTATGTCCCTCTAACTTAAAAAGAAATTAGTCAAAATATTTTTTTTTTGTAAAGGATCTTAGTTTGTTTGAAACAAAGTTTTTTTTTATTTTTGGAATTCAGAAAATGATGTGCAAAATAATGTGCACAATATAAGCCTGGACATAAAACATAATCTATTTCCGCATTGCACTCGTTAAAAGAACGGACGTTGCATAACGTTATTTTCTTCATGTTAATGCTGCCATATCTTTCTATACCGCTCTAGAATAAACCGTTTGAAAAATCTTGGTTCTGCTATTAACTCTACTTGGCTGAACAAAGAGGTCGTGGGAAGTTAAAAAAAAACATTTGCAATATTTTTTTTTGTCAACTCAGAATTGCATCAAGCCAATCCTCAGACTACTGTTTCTGAATGAAACTAGATAAATTGATGGTTTGAAGTACAAAACTAAATAAAGAACAAAATCGAACTTTTTCAGGAAAACGAAAAAACATTCTTTAACATCCAAATCAGAATTTTAAAATAAAATAAAAGTCTACTCCGGAGTGTACGTTTTTCTTAATGTAGGCCAAACTGTGTGATCAGAAATTTTATCCATTTTTAAGAACATTGAAGTGGACGTTGACATTTCCAAAGTGGCCCTGATCTCGATAAAAAAAATTAATTTTTAGTTTAAATAGTAAATAAAAAACTAGCTCCCCTATATATTGAGTTTCTAAAGGAGGATAGTAAAGTTTTTATCTAAAAATGTTTGCCAAATCTGAGAAAATGATTCAAAAATTTTGAGGATACTATTCCATAGGTTTTAAAAACCGCTTTTCGGTAGCGATTGAAAATCGAATTTTCAATTTTTGACAAAAAAAGCTTGCTTGAAAGTATTCAAGACTTCTGTGAATTTTTGACGAAATTTGTTTATCCGGTGACAATTGTTTCACTTGCAAATTAAAAAAAAAAATTAAAAAATAAGCTTTTTCATAAAAACGAAACCGAAAAAAAACATTCTTCTTTAATATCAAAGTTTGAATTTTATCTGGTTTAAAATCAAAATTGGTGATTGGAATTCTTCTTGCAAGATTTAGTTATCAGTACATAAGAGTTACAAAACCAAATAGACAAATTAGAATCTCTTGATGTTGATCACTGCAAAATTGTAATGGAGAATTTTTGTAATCGCAGTCTCTCTGACTGGTTTTAGTGAATTTGAATCTTTTTCTGAAATCATGAAGTAGATTCTTTATTATCATTAAATCAAGAGCCGAGATTTTTATTAAGAATATATTTTGAAAAAAATAAGTCTATATGAGAGTGCTATACAATTTTTCTTAAAGAAAATCTACAAAGTTACTGTTAAATCTCTATGAACCGAAAAAAATATAAAAAGTTCTTTTTATTAAAAATGTGTCCAGTCTCTGATGAATCCGTGAACGTGTTTGGATGCAATGTACATGTGTTTTTTTTTTGGTTTGACGGATTTAATTTAATTTGAATAACAAATGGAAATTGATTCTTGATTGCAGGTAGAATGAGCTGGACGAGCAGGATGGCTCGTCACGGAACAGATCTATCGCTGCATTTGTCAATGCACCCAGGAAGTGCTGTTTCGACACCGACATGCTCACCTGGAGCTCTTTCTCCGAACATTACATCAAGAAGTGAATTGGATGAAGTAAATAGTCCTATTCTTTCCTTGACGGAATCCCGTATTCCTAGACCCTCTCCGAACCCTTTACGACGGTCTGCAAGTTTACGAATGCGAGGAGAACATGGATCTCACTTGAGATCGCCTACTATCACCTCTAGCATTCACAATCACCAAATTCGAAATCAGAGCAACCTCTCTCGTGATTATCTACCCCAGAAACACCTTCAATTTAATCACCAGGATCTGTACCCTAGTATTAAGGAAAATGGAACTGATTCTCCTCGTCATCGATCCAACGTAAGTATATAATTAGTTTCGTAATTGTTTATTAGCCATTATTTTAGAAATTGTAAAGAATTACTCCTTTCTTTTAGATTATTTGATTTCCTGTTGCTGGGTTTACAGCTTTTTTATCGCCTCTTTCAACACAATTTTATTGCTGGCTTTAAATGCATATTGAGATTACATAATCGCAAGAGAACTTTTACCATTGAAAAATGTGAAAATTGAGTGAAGTTGGTAGACAATGTAGGATAGAGTTAGGCATTAATTTCTTGGTGCTTTTTAATCAATACTCTAGTCTGGAGAATTTAAATTTCTAATTTCGTCTCGAGAGTCTGAACAAGTTCATCGATACTTTGCTGAACTTTTAAAATCTTCCGACCATCAAAGGTGGAACTTTCTATAGAAGAAATATTTAATTATCTATACAAAATATTAGGGTGGCCGCTGGACTGGGAAACCGGATATTTTCTAGACCGGGAATGACACAGAATTTATTTTTGGCTCGGAGTAATTAAAATTTATAGAAGAACCTTTCTAATCATTTTAAACATCTCCAACTCAATATCACATGAAATTATGCAATTTTAATTTAGAATAAGTTCGACTTGAAATTTCTTTAAATCTGAACTGTTCAATTTGTTACATTATCAGGTACAAGGTCATGCAATTTACAGCGCGTAATTCTAATACTCATTACTTTTAAAAATCTTAATTTTTCAGTCTAATTTCTGATCTTGCATATTCGAAAAAAATGTTATTTACAATAATTTTGAAGGTTTAAACTATTAAAATTTCCGCTACGAAGTACTATACTAGTATTTTTTTTTGGTTATTTCATGAGCACATTGCTTCCTTATAGTTATTAAATAAATGATCTTTCTTATAGAGGGAGTTTTTTATATTAAAAGAACAAAATTGAGACTTTCAATATTTTTCAAGCTTATGTCTCTGTCTTACCTAAAATCTTATTATCAGAAAATTAGAGAGCCCTTTAAAATGTCAATTGATGTGTTCTTTTACAATCAAAAACTTTTTAAATAACAGTAGTACTATAATAAAAATTTTTAAAAAACTTTTTTTTATATATACAATTAAACTTAGTTTTAACTTTCTAAATTGCTACTGGTTGACCAAAAATGGTAACTGAAAGATTGTCAGCAGGTCTCATAGGCTCAAACAATTATATTAAATATAGTTCTGTTTTATTCCTAGTATATTAAAAATCCTCTTATTAACAAGGTAATTTATTTTATTATAAAGTTTAAAAGCGATATTGGTAAATTATGGTAGGTCATAAAAAGTTCTTCAATTGGTCAATCGATGCATCTTGAAGATGCCAACAAGTACACTACATACACTATTGTTGTATTTTGAATATCAAAAAATTTTCTCATATAAAGAGAATAAACCATTTTTTTAACTTTATAAATCGATACTGATGGGTCATAGAAAATACAATAACAGGTTGCTTAATGCGCATCGAAGACGCGAACAAATACACTAGATATAGTATTGTGATATTTTAAATATAAGAACAATCTTTTTTTATAAAAACAGAATAAGCAAGTTTCAAAAATAGGTCGATCTATGCGTTCCTAAGACGCGAACAAATACAATAGGTATAGTAGTGTTTCATTTTAAATATACAAATAGTTTTTCTCATATAAACAAGGTAAATTTAAAGAACTCTCTAAACCGAAAAAAAAACTTCTAAATTGCCAATCTAGCTGGAAATCCTATCACACAAACAAAGCTACGATTCGTTAAAATTTCCTGGTCATGGCTTTTTTACTTTTCAAAATATGATGAACAAAAAAAAAACGTTACACACGCCGGACTCTTTCAAATATTGCATTTTCAAGCTCCTGGAATCGAATTATATTAAAATATGTCAGAAAAGTAAATTTAAAAATTTAGGTCATTACAAGCCTCCATCTATGTAAAAATAATAAATGTGTTCGAAACGCAAACATTTTTAGTAATCAAACTTTCAAGATGATTAACTGTAAACATAAATTCATTTAAAAAATTAACAAATAAACTATAATATTTTTAATTTAATAATAATTGACCGTAGAAAACTTTAGAATGAACAATAATTATAAATTGATTTAAAATTATACGGATTTAAAATGTAAACCTTAACAATCGTCAGTAATTTAAAATCTGAAGCCGTAACAGTTGAAACATAGTACATTTCATATGGAAGCTATAGAAACTATTTCCAAAATTCAAATAATTTTGAATTTGTAGGTTCATAATTCGGCGACACTGAAATCATTCAAGATTGAACTGCACATTTAAAATTAAAACCACCAATAGTTGAATTATTTGGTTAATAATTATTATGGGTTTTTCCGATTTCCCAGTTCTAAATTTCCGTTTTTCGACTGTGCATTTCTCATTTGTAACTAAAGAATGATTAATTTTAGACAATTTAAATTAAAATAATTCAACTCTAAAGGATTCCAGTATAAAAACCATTTAAATTTCACAATTCTAAATTTTAAATGTTCAGTTTTAAGCAAAGTTTAGTGTAATTCAATTATGCATGTTTTCTGAAATAGTTACATTTTAAAGGCTTACAATTGAAAGTTCTACGAGCTTGAGCAGTGAAAATGACAGGATTAATTTTTTGCCAGAAACTTTAATTAAATGTCACATGATGTTACGCACATGAGATTAAAATGTGTAATTTTTCAGTCTAAAACGTTTTAAATTTAATTGTACAATTTTGAATACTTGATTCCGAAATTGCTGGAATGTGAAGGCATTTTCCTCATTAAAAATTGTTCAATTCCTTATGTTTACATTTTCAAATTCCATTATTCTATTATTAATTACTTGATATTGAAATTGCTTCAAATAAAAAAATGTTCAACTTTAAAAGCTTAAATTTTTTTAATTTAATATGTACATATAGTTTCCTAGCCTACAATACGACCTAATTTCGAAATTCCAAAATGAACCGGATCAGGTGCGCAAGTAGAAACACATCGATTTTAGGGGATCACTTTCTGGAAACTGTGGATACCTGTTGCAAATCTAATTCACGTTTTCCATTTCCTGGCCTTGAACGCTTTATTTTATTATCCTAAATTCTCAATTAGACATTAAAGATCTTCAGAATATGAGAATCATTAATCAGAAAATCAAAATTCATTTTGGAAAAAAGATATTTTTTGTAATAATTGGTGGTTCACCTGCCAGGAGGAACTCATGCGTGACACTTTTGCTTTGACCCAATTTCAGAGTCGATTTTCGCGGCGGAAAAGGGAGAGAAGCTCCTGACCTTTGCCAACTATCGCGTCGGCGCAGATTCATATCATCACGATGCACGTAGTTTCTTAGTTAGTTACTAGTGTGTCGTCCCCAGTTGCAGCATCGTTCACGCGAAAAAGTTCGCACGTCCAAGTCCCCGGCCTGGGGCTCAGTTTCCGTCCAAAAAGTATCCAAAAACGACTTGATAGTAAAAAATATCTTCATGGAAGTTTGTCTTTCCAGTGATCTTAAAAGCCACCTTGTAGTGTCAACCATCGCATGGATTCGCACGACGAAAGAAATTCACGCAGTTGTCCTTCGGTACGTTTTTTAGGAAGTGAGAATTTTTGGTCCAGCTGGTGAAATGACTATCATTTCTGAACATTTTACTTTCGTGAATATGAAGAGGAAATATTAAAAATATTGACTTCTACGTGTTTGATCTCAATCCCCTCCTGTTGGAGCTTTTGAAAAGTTTAGATTTTGAGAGACCTGGTTTTGCATCTTATTGTGAGAAGAGAAATTTAGGGTAGAGAATGTCCATGATTTTATGAGGCAAAGGATGTTGTTTTCAAAATATTATCTTAAAATCTCCCACATTCAAAATCTTTTTAATTTTCACAGTTTTTTTATAACTCACGAAAATTTGAGGGCTTATCAATGCCTATTGCTCACAAATCCGAATTTTTTATTAAATTCGAAGATTTTAAATTGTTCGTTGATAATATGACAAAGTTCTTGGAGTTTTTTTTAATTTGAATTGCTTTTCAATTTGGATTCCCTTCAAATTTTGAATTCCTTTTTTAATTCAAACACTTTCCTTTCTTTATGTATAGAAATTACTTCAGATAGATAATTTTTTAGTTTGAATAGAACTGAAATATTTTGCCCTTATCTTTTGAATCTAAGCGAGGGTTTAGAAATTTTGAGAGCGTAGAATTTGAAAGATGAAAGCGCAGGCCGTGTAAAGGTAACCTAAACATTTTATGTAATTTTTTTTTTGTCGCGACATACGTGCTCACAAAAGACGTGGAATTGAAAATTTGGAAAGTAATATGCACGGGGAAACCTTTAGTTGGCCTTATAATTTTATAATAAAAAAACTAGGTCAAATTTAAAAAAATTGTAATTATAAAAATTTAGAGGCAGACAAACTTACCTTAGTTAGCTTTCCTTACTTATCTTTCCTTAAAATATCTAAAAATAATCACGTGTCTGGAATCCTAATTTTATATTTAAGTAAAAAATATTATGAATAAGAGGAGTTTCCATAAAAAAAGCTCATATTTCAATTAAAATCTCACGTATGGTCACGTATGCTCACGTATGGCTGGTCAATAAATTGTCCTCTTGGGTGCTCAGTACGAATATATATCCTGTTCAGGTACCATTAATCACAAATTTAATGAACTCTTGATAATATCTTAAAGGAAATGATAAGCAATTATTAATACCTTCAACAAAGAGAATTGCAATTTAGGCTCACGCTCCTGTTTATTCAGTACAAATGTAAATTTCTTAATATGGGTAGAAAAAAAATGGGGAGAATATTAAGACTAAAAATGCCAGTATGCTCGATTTGATTAATAAATTTGTGAGCAGTTTGAAATTTTAGTTAAGCTCTAAACCACTGCATTTTATTATCGCAAGCTTTTATTGTTTAAAGTTAAGCGCTTTTTCACGTAGTTCTAAAAGCTTATTTCATTTAGGTATTAAAGCTTTTGATTTAGATAGGTAAAAAATTCTTGACGTATATCGATTTCACCTGGATAAAATTAGTATCCGACAAAATGAATCTAGAGAGGCCTTAGTGGGATCGATAAGAGAGTAAATATGTCTTTTTGGTTCATTCAGAGTTTGTCACTGACGCCGGCAAGGCCGCGGGCAATCTATCCTTCCTCGAGTTACACAGTAGGGTTCGACGACAGCGACGTCGAAAGTGTGAAAAGTTACGGAAGTGCCTGCAGTACTGCTAGTGCCTGCGATCATGCAACCTTCGCCCTCAACGGCACAACTTGGTCGGGTCGATCGCGCAAATACGTCGTTCATTGTTCCAATCATTCCGGTGGCAGTGAGCAGTACCTCACCCCCACTCAAAGGGCAGCTAGACAAGTTCGAAGATTTCAGGTAAGATCCGTAATTTAAAAAAAAGGTTATTTCTTCATGCTCTTAGGAAGTTAATTGAAAAAGTTATTCCTAACTGCGATCCTTAATATCTATCAATCAAATGCAATCGAAATTTGAAATTCAGTTTCAGTAATAATAAGATGATGATTTTGAAGATCCTGATTTGAATCATTCTGTTCAGTTCTAATAAAAGATTTTGTTTAACATCCGAAAATATTAAATACAATTTTCTGTCTAAAAGGAACGATAGCTCTTCAAATGATAGAGCAGTCGTCAGGCAAATCGAAAAAATTTTTCACTGAAAATTGCATTTAATTAAAAAATTTGAAGTTGTTCCATTTCTCTTTTAAACCGGAATGATTCTGCGGCTTGAATGTTTAAATTTTCAAAAACTTGATGTTGTAGGCTCTCTTGAAAGAGGCGAAAAAAGAAATAGAAGAAAAGGATCAAGAAATCCTTCGGTTAACGAAAGAGGTCGTGGAATTGCGACTTTACAAAGCGTCGTTGAACAGTCCTGAGGAAAGAACAGAAAGCAGCGATGCCCCGACGGTTCGAGAAAATGACCCTTTTTCTCCTCAGTCGCCTTCGAAGGATCTTCCCGACGAGTGTGGATTTGAAACAGCCACGAGTCCAGGAAGTTCTCGAAAGCGAGTATCTTCCGAAGTTCAATCCTCCTTGGCGGACTCCGGACACTTCGAGGATGGCTCCATTCATTCAAAAGAGTCAGTTTCCCTTCCAGGAATTAATGCAGCTATTACCAACATTACTTCCACAAATAGTAGTGTCGAGCAAAGTGAGAATTCCTTGAATAGGACCTTCACCTCCATCGCAGAAAATTCTGACAGAGATGGGGAAAGAAGAAGATTAGTTGCTCACTATGAATCGAGGATCGAGGAAATGCATCGGAGGCACGTGGACGAACTCCAGGAACTTAAAGAAAAACATAATGACAAGGTGCTTACTATAATAAATTTATATTCTTGACTTTTTTCTCGAAATCAAGGGGTTTTCATTTCACTTTTGAGTGTACACTATTTTTCAGCCTTTAAAAGGTTTCATCGATTATTATTTCAAAAGATTTCATAAGAATTCAAGTATTTCAAAAAATGAAAAAAGAAAAAAAATAAATAAGCGGGGTTTTCATGAAAACAGGTTCTTTATATTTTCAAAAAGGAAGTGTCTACACGTAACGAAAAATGTGGCTATTTGTACCGAAACTTCGGTAGAGTAGCCTTTTTTATAGCTCTATTTCTACAAAAATTTTTGTACCCGTAGGTACGACTGGTAAAAAAATCGACACGATTTTATTAATTTTAAACTTTTTTAAATATTTAAATTGGATTTCCTAACAGGTCGATAAACCTCAAAAGGTTTTTTTCAGGCATCACAAGATTTTTCCAAGTATAATTTTTCGTAGTACAGAGCCATTGAAGTATTACGAATTTTTTCAAACAATCTTTTCGGAATATGTATTCGATTCTAAGAATTTATTATAAATAATTTTTTTATAGTCCTTGTGTATATCTAAATGTTTCATTTATGAAAGTAGCTTTATTAATGTATAAGTAATTTTTTAATGGGACAAGTTGCTAGAGATTTTATGTTTCATTTGGAAAGCTTTGACAAAATATATTACAATATATTCCTAAATATATTATCACTATCAAATAATTAAATATATAAATAATACTAAAAAAATAATTAATAATTTCTTGAATTTGCTCCTAAAGACCATGAATATGAATAATAATGCAAACAAATTATTATTTTATCTTTATATACTTTAAATTCAATGGATATTTAACATTGCTTTTTCAATAAAGTAGATGAATGTTAAGCAGATAGTTAAATTTTCAACGAACAAGATTATATCTGTAACAAAAAGACGCATTTTAAACCAAATACTTGAATTTTAAGTAGCGAAGCAAGTCATGAAAATCACTTGAAGTCACTTGATACATTTTCAACAAAAAATGGAATAGTTAAATTTTCAAATAAAATCATAATTTTTCAAACAAAATATTAAAATTTGAAACCAAAACGATTATTTTTCCAGCAAGAAGATTAATTTTCTATGCCAAAAAGAGGAATTTTCAACAAAATATTAAAATTTTTAACCAAACAGTTGAGTTTAAAAAAAATAAAAGATGAATTTTCAACTAAATATGGAGTAGTTAAATTACTAGTTAAAGAAATCGAGTTTCAGCCACAAAAAGACATGTTTTCAACCAAATAGTTTATTTTTAACGAAAATGATAACTCTTTAACTGCAATAGTTAAACTTTCGACAGAAAAAAATTAATTTTCAACTGAAAACGATCAATTTTCAACCAACAATGTAAGCTAAAAAAATTAATTTTCAATAAAATTGATTAATTTTAAACGAAAATGATGAATCTCGAACAGAAATAGGTAACTTAAACCAAAAACTTGATGTTTCAACTGAGTCTAACCAAAAAATACGCATTTTCAACAGGAGTTAAATGTTCAATTGAGAAAGATTTTTCAATTAAGTGAGAAACAAAAATGAGCCAAACTGTTAAATTTTCAAGCAAAGAAATGACTTCACAACCAAATAGTTAAGAATTTAAGTACTTGGTTGAAATTTATACTATTTTGTTAAAAATTGTTTTTGGTTTGGTTTGAGGATGAATCGTTTTAATCCAAAATTAAAAATTGATCTTTTTTAGTTTGAAATTCTGGTATTTTAAAAAGTTCATCTTTAGGTAAAGAATTAATCGTCTTGGTTAAAAACTCGTAATTGTAATTTGTAATTTATTGAAAAAGTTATTCAAAAATTCATATTTTTTGTTAAAAATTTAAATATTTGGTTGGAAACATGGTTATTTAATTTTTTAATTAAAATTAAAACAAAATTAAGCACTTACTCGAAAAATTCCCTGCCACTTTCACGTTTTCCAGGTATGCGAAAATTCTCTGTCCATTCCAGGTTTTCCAGATAGGATAGACACCCTGGAGGTTGAAAGGAAGAATAGGTGCTTTTTAAACCGGCTGGCCGCTGGATCGAGAAACGTGGAAATAACCGGGGATATTTTGAGACCGGGAATATATTTTCCATATCAATTTATATACTAAAACATAATTTACCAAAGGTGGACCGTTTGCTTGGAAATGGAGTTTTTTCTAAACCATTTTTTTATGGATTGAATGTTTGCTTGTTAAATTATCATATTAACTTATATGGAAACAACATTTTTAACGCTATTTTCTTCAACTTTCAATTGTTAACAACTAAAGAAAATTTAACTCTAAATAGTTCAATTTTTAACAGTTAAAAATTCAAGAAAAAGCGAATTTTCTATTAAAAATGAGTACATATAGAAAATGTTATTTTTACATACTCTTAACTTTGATCATCTCCTTGTTAAACAATAAAACTGAAAGTGTTTAAAAAAAACATTTTTTGATAAAAATACGTTCTAAGTTGATCAGCTGTCAATATAAATTAATTTTTTTTAAATTGAACTGTATGTAGAGTATTAAAAATTAGGCAATTTACAGATTTTAACGTTAAAAAGTGAACTGATTCAATTTGAAAGCCTTACTTTAAAATAACTTGAAATCAATAGATTCATAATCTAACGCTTTTATTAAATATCAAATCGTATTCAAATATTGTTTCAATCTAAAATATTTCGTTTTCAACTGATTCTATTTGAAAACTTTTTAATTAACAGAAAAATAATAATTTTTAAATATTTAGAAATAATTTACTATTTATTTAAATAAGCAATTATAAATTAAATATTAAAACTGTACAATTGAAAACTGAATTGTTGAAAATAGCCTTGAATCGTTAACATTTCAGAATGTTAATTTAAATTTGGAACTTTACAATTTTAATTGCTTATTTAAGCGACAGTATTGTATTTTAATGTATAAATAACAATTGAATGATAATAATTGTAAATAACCTAAAATTAAAATAACTTAAATTATAATTTGAAAGTGTTCATTACAAAAAATGGTTTAACCGTTCAATGATCAATGTTTCTAACTTAAAATTGCGTAAAATTATATAATTTTGAAAATTCACAAATTTATTTATTTGTTCTTCAAATTAAAACATGGAAAGTGATATCACAGGAGGGAGTGTAATGACATTTATTTTTGAATTATAAAATTATAAAGCTTTGCAATTCGATACGTGTACATTATTAAGTGTTAGAATTAAAAAATATTTAAGCTTCAATTTTAAAAGTTTAAAAGAGTTCCACTTTTAGTGTTTTAATTTAAAGTTCAGTTTTGATTACTTCAAAAGAAAAAATTGTCAGTTATACGAGGTCAACTTTTGTACAGACAATGATTGTTGGACAATGATTACTTGGAATTTTTCCCTACGATTAAAACGGTCACCCTGAAAAACAAACTGCAGCATTTAAATACTCATAACTTCGCATAAATTACTTTGTTCTCAAATCGGAAAAATACGTGTGAATTCGATCCACAGATTCAAAGATTTCAATTATTTCACAAATATCACATATATTTTACGAAGATTTAAAAATTTTTTAAGTATTTCAGAAAGATTTCTCAACATTTTCAAAGATGGCAATTATTTCACAAAGATTTCAAAATTTTCACAAAGGCTTACCACCCGCCCAGGAGAATCGGTAGAATCGGGAGAAACTTGCACAGGCAAAAACTGGGATAAAACTGGACGAGAAATATTACATTGGGAGATTTCCGTACTTCATAATTCACGCATTTTGTTGTAATGCTTGAAAGTTCTTAACTAGATATTATATAATTTTCGAAGTGTTTAGAATAATTAAACATTTTTGAGTAAAAAATCTACGCAGTCTTTTTAAATGTCGTTTGATAATACTACATGATAAAGATACTTATTAATAATATATTTATCGTCTTTAAAATTTCTATAAATTTAATTTATAATTATATTTGGAATGTGCAATTATAAAACAGTTTAATCTTGGAGACCTTGAAACTAAAGTTTTTTCTTAAATTAATTTTTATATTTATTTGCGGAGGTTGTGAATTTTAAATTTCACAATAGCGTATTTTCAAATTCAAATATTAAAAATTTTAGGACCATTTCGCTATTGAATATTTCGAAATTTCATATCAGCCTTGATATTCAGTTTTGAATATAATAATTTTAGGTGTAAATATAAAGCAATTTCGAATTGCAAAGCTTGAAATTGTATAATTTCCAAATATGGAATTATATCACAGAAATCTTGTTTTGTATAAATTAATAATAATACGAAAGGAAGATTTGAAATTAAAAAATTGAGATTAAAATAAAAAACGATGAAAATTAAAATATCTAAACCTGCTACATTAGTAAATGGACAATTTCGGTAAATTAAGTTCTTACAATTTCAGAGTTCTGACTTTTACAGAACAACGCAAAATTTTTAATTTTTTTTAAAGAGGTTTTAACTTTCTAATTAAAATTGAATTGGTTACATTTTTGAAAGTATTGTTAGCAATTTAAATATTCATTTTTAAGCGATTTAAATTGACTTCAAATAACTGAAATTTTAAAGGATTTGAATATAAAAACGCTTTAATATCGCAATTTTTTGTGACTAAAATGTTTTTCAGATTTAAATGAAGTTCGCGTTCGTGTAAGTTTCAACGTTCGGGATTAGAAATTTTTTCATTTTTAACGTGTTCCATTTAAAATTACTATTTATTTCGAAAAATTTTGTTTTAGAATAATTCAATTCATTTGTCAATTGAGAAAAAGTTTTCTAATCAGTTTTAATGTTAACTTTTAATTTTATTACGTAATGACATTTTAAACTGATAGAATTTCAGAAGCTTTTCCTTTGAATGATTCAATTAAGTTTTCAGTATTAAATTGTGAAATTTTAATGGCTTTGAATTTAAATTATTCAAATTTAAAATTTTGTAATCTTTAATTATTTAATTTTAAACGCTTTACGTACAAAAAATACAATTTCAATTCCTCTGAATTTTAAATGATCCAATTTGAAGAGTTTGAATCTTAAAATATTCCATTTTTAACGTTTGGATATTGTCATATTTAAAAAATGTTAATCTAAAATCATGCCAATTTTGTGATTCTCCAAATCAAATTAAAATTGTTTAATTTTTGCGCTTCTACTTAGAAATTATACAATTGAATCCCTTTTTCTAATTACATTTTCCAAAATCGTTCATATATTTATTTAATTAATACTTAAAACTAAATGCAGTATTTGTTTAATTAAGATTTAAAACCTTATATTAAAAAATTGGTTTGATAATGGATTTTTAAATTTGCATATTTTCATGATAGTAAATAGAAATTCAGAGACAGGAACGCGCGTATTTTCCTTTATCAGATACAAAAATGTCCTTATCCTTCTTACTATATGATCTAAAGTTAATACATTTAAATAAATAACGTAAAAATCAATCATTAATTCCTAATTGATTATTTTCAGGTTGAGAGTTTGTTATACCAACTCGCAGAGGTTAACACTCGATACTGTGAAATTCGTCCGTCCCTGAACACAGCAGAGATTCGGGTTCGAGAATTGGAAACCGAGTTGGAATCTGTTAAATCGGAACTTACGGATCAAAAAGCTTTTGTAAGTGAACAAGAAGAGAGAAATAAACAAATGTACCTGAAGATGTATGCCAAAGGCCAGGAGGCTGCCCGGATCGAGCAAGCTGATCAGGTAAAAAAATCAACCTAAAAAGGCACTATCTTTATCTTGCAAGAACAAAAGTTTGATTTTGTAAAAGGAACTTAAGAGTAAATCGAAAACTTCTCAGCAACACAAGCACTAATTCTTGGCCTCAATTTTTCAGATTCTCGAGCACGCTCAAGAATCACCGCCTAAAGTATCAGTAGCCGAACTTCTTCAGCAACTGACAGTCACACAGGCCGAACTAGAAAATATTAAAGTGAGTTTCCTCAATTTGTATTTAAAAACATTCAAATTTCGAATCTTGATTCTAAAATATTATAGAACAATAGTTTGAACACTAAAAATTGTATTTCTTCGCCAAAGAAATTGTTTGCTTTAATTGGATAAAAATTTCACGTGCTATTCTTCGTTGCTCAAAATTTGCATACATATAAGAAGAAAAAATATTAAACACTAAGTTTTAAGACAGCGCTTTTCTGATAAGCTTCTATGATAATTAACGTGTTATTGTGAAGCCTAGGATCTTCTGCTTTTCAGCTCTCACGATTTCGCGTCTCTTGTGTAACGTCTGATTTCCAATCACTAACACTTTCTTATCATCCCATATCTCACCATTTTTGTACTAACAATAGTATTTTTTTGGCCGCTGCTCGCATTCCAGGACACATACTACTCGCCTGAACCTCATATTTCAGCCGAACGTAGCCCGTGTTTATTAAGTGCTCAAGAGGCTGTTTCTCTCTGGGTTCTTGGCACGCGTAAGGTCTGTATTCCTTACAAAATTGCCAAGCGAAGAAATCATGTCTTGTTTTTTTAGATAACATCTGATCACGCAATGCACTTTTTGTTCATAGACACTTTTCTGAGTTCACTGCATTTTCACGATTTTCTGGTTTTTTACTTTTAGAAGAATTTATTTCAGCTTTTGTATTTGGTAGAAGATATTTTTTTCTATCAGAAAATGGTACTTTATAATTGGTTGATAATTGTTGTCTGTTTAAATGAAGATTTTTTAATTTTAACTATTTTTTCCAGAACTCAGGAGCTTTGTATATGGTCTAAAATCATATTCCTTGACTAACAGAACTAATTATTACTAATAGGACATTAATTAAGAAAATTGATTTCATTATTCTTGGAAATTTGGTATTATTTCTTTTCTAAAACAAATTCTCAGAATCGTTCGATTCCGTATACAACCATTTAAGTCAAATCACGGTATGGACCAAACCAAAAAAGTACACTAACTTCACATTACAGTTTTAAAATGCCCTTAATTATTTTTAAATCATAAATTATTTATATAAAAAAACATTATTATACTAAATATTATTGTGTCCAAGTATTATTATTGTCAAATGAAACCAGAAAACGTGCTTAACACAATTATGAAGAAAATGGCGCTTATTGTGTTTTGACCGCGCACAGCCGGCTTGTATGTCCAGATTTATAGAAAAAACTATAACATAAAAAATATGAAAGAAAAAAAATGATAAAAAAGTATGTCACAGATTGAACAGATGCCAGCAAAACAGATTTTTATTTATCCAACGTTAAGACTGTCGTGGCTTCAATTTCACGTACCTTTTTAAAAAAGAGTCTACAAATTCACGAATTAACCGAATTTATTTTAAATTACATCAGAACTTCATAGCTGAATAATTTTATATTTAGAGCAATAAAAATCTGACACATAGAAAAATAGCCACTGAATTGTTCAACTATGAAAATTTTCAGTGTAACATTGTGCACAACTAAGTGATTGAAAATGTTTCATCTATAAATGTATTGCATTTTCAATTCTACACCTTTAAAATTAAATTATTGTAAAAAAAGTCTACAAACTTGAAACCTAAACAAATTCGAGCTTTATTTAAAACTTAAAAAAAGTAATATTAAAAATTCTTTGTACTCTTAACCCTTAAAAATGTCTATTACTTTAAGTAAATTTAAATCGTTTAGAAATTAAAAATTCTTTAATTGTCAGTTATACTTTTCAGAATTCAACTATTTTAAATTTAATCGCAAAGTTGAAACTTATGATGGGGAAAAATTGAAAATTCAGCGTTTACCACGAAACTTCAGTTATTCAATAGAAAAATTGTTTTTTTTTTTTTGTAATGAAGCTGATTCTGAAATGTCTAACTTTTTGCAATATTTTTAAAATTAAAAAATCCAATATTAAAAATGTCGGGTTCTAAAATCTGCTCGTTTTTAAGGCTTGAATTTAGGAAATTATTGTCTTAATTTGCTTTGTTTTGAATTTATTCTGGAGGCATTCAATTCAAACTTGTTTGATTAGAAATCCTTTATAAACTGAAAAGTGTACAACTATCGATTCTTTCAATTTTATACTCTACGATCGCGAAGAACTTAAGAAACCAGGAAGGTTTGTATTCTTTAAATTAAAACAAAATAATTTAGAATATTTAAATATAAAATTAGTAAATTAAAATTTTGTAATAGATTTCAATTATCTGGAGGGATTTTAAAGATTTTAGAGTATTTTTAAAATTAATAAGGACTTTTTAATAGCTTTTAAAAGTTTTAGGGGATTTCAAAGGATTTAAAATACTGTAGGGAAATTTGAAAGATTCCAAGGATTTTTTAAATTAGTTTTATTAACTCGAAGGGACTTCAAAGCGCTTGAAATATTTTAGGATAAAGAATTTTTTAGAATTTCGAAAACTATGGAAAGATTTTACAGGACCTATAAAGTTTTGAAATATTGAAAAATAATTCACAGGATTTTATCAGGTTTCCGAAGATTTCAATTACTGTAAGGGGCTTTTAAAGCACTGAAGGTAATTTATTAAATTTTCAAGGATTTGAGGAAACATCAGATTTCATAGAATATCACGGGATTTTATAATATTTTATTGGATTTCAAGAATTTTCTTACAGCAAGTGAGGTATGGTCGTAGAGTTTCAAAGATCTGAAGAGATTTAAAATTATTTTTTTGGCATTCACGCTGAATTTGTATTTTTTCCTGAATTTTTTTGAGTTATTCTAAATTCACTAAAACTCTACTCAATGTAATGTATTTTTTTGGGTTTTTAAAATTTCTGTTTCGATTGATCCTGAGGATCATTTGATAAAATAGTCCAAGGATTAAAAATATGTTAAGGTATTTTTTCAAATACCTTGACATTTTTAAGAGCTTTAAAAAATGTAAACGATATCAAAAGATTTGAAATAATTGGAAAGATTTTAGGTTACTTAAAAAAATTACAACTAATTTTTTTTAAACTTCAAAGTATTTTAGGGTATTTTAAAATGTTCCAAGGAATTTCCAAGGGATTTTAACATTTTAGTGGATTCCAAAAAATTTATTTGCAAGAAGTACGTAATTTCGTAGGGTTTGAATGATTTTAGGAGATTTTTAAATCTTGTCCGCTGTTTTTTTTTTTGAACTCTTATTAATTTATGCTGAATTCTTAACCCAAAAGTCTGAGACATTTCATCAACTTCTTTTGAATTCTCTTTAATTCTTCAAAAGTATTTTTGAACTTACTTAATTGAATGAATTTTTTCATTACTTTAAATTTTTTCAATTCATTTAATTTCTTTTTAAATTCAGCTTGATTTATTATCTTTTTCATCAATTTCTTATTTCCCTTAAATTCATTAAAATTTCACTGAAATCGAATTTTTTTATTTAAAATAAATGGTCCAATTCATTTGAAATGTTTTGCAGTCAATAATTACTGTTTTAGTTATAAATTAGTAGGGGTTCAAAGTTTGGATGAGATTTGAAAATATTGTTTGAAAATAACCCTGAATTCTTATTAATTTACCATGAATTCTTTTAAATTCTCTTGAATTTGTTTAATTTACTTTAAATTTTCTAAGTTTACTCTATTCTACCTAATTCAGTAGATTTTTTCTATATGTTTAAAAGTTTTTATTTAATTGATCCTCAAGTCTTTCAATCTTACCTTAAAGTCTCAGGCATTTCGTCAAATTTTTTTGAATTTCCTTGAATTTTTCTAAGCTTTTTTCAAATTTTTTGAATTCAATGAGACTTTGCCATGTTTTTAAATTGTTTTCAATTTATTTGAAAATGAATTTCATCGACTTCTTTTGGTTTACCTTGAATTCCTTTAAACTCATTCCAATTTTACAAAAATCAATATAATTCTTTTGATTTTTAAATTTTTTCCAATTAATTTGAATTCTTATTAATTCAACTTGAATTGTATTGAACTATAATGACTTTATTCTGTATTTGTTACAAAAAAAGTTAAAAAGTACTCTATGTGCATGGCAGAAAGTACCCTTTGGTCCCTATATTTTATCTCATAGGGAGTCTGAGACCTGCAATGTTTTCTTAAATTTTTCGTAGTATCCTAAATAATTATCATTTTTTTAATGTTCTTGCATTGTGGTAAGAACAATATTTGTTTAAATTATATGAAACCTATAACCATGAAGTTTCTATAAGAGTCCTTCGAAATATATATTTATCTATATTTTATTCTGATTTGCCACAGATAAGATATTTTAAAATTTGTCCAACTTCTTTGTTTCCAAATTTAAGTACTTTGACTGTGGTAGGAAATTCTTTATACATATTTTCGTAAGCTGTTTTGATACTGTGGAAACATAGCTTTAAACTGAGCTCAGGAACATTAAAATTTTTTTATTATTTAGGATATTACCTGAAATTTAAGAAATCGTTTAAATTTACACTATTTTGCAACATATACTTAAAAATAGACAAATTGGCACGACCTAAAATTATTCGCTTTTACACGATTCAATTCAATCACCAGCTAACTTCACTTCGTTGATTGCTGAGGAGAAAACAAATGACCAAATGCATGGGATTCTGTCCATTTTGGCCCTATTGTGCTAATATCGTCGTAAAAACTAATTTGTTCTATATAAGTGTATTGGAAAAATATTTTTTATTTCTTAGATACTTAGATAAGTATCTAAGTATCTAAATTAGATATCTTAGATAAGTATTATTCATTACGAACATAACACAAAAATAAAGTTTTTTCCCATGTCTTTGGTACCTTGTTTTCCCCCTCAGCATTCAAGGAAGTGAAGTTAGTTGATGATGAACAGCTTTAAATTACAAGAATTCTAAATTCAAATGTTTTAATGACTAATAATACAATTCCGAAAAAATGGAATTTGCAGCAAAGCAATTTTTTAATAAGTGTTTCTGCTCAAACTAAGAATTTAATCAATTGCCGGTTTTGATGTCACTCTAAATGTCTAGTAATCCTTATCAAGGATATTTCTTATACTTATTGGGATTTTATCTACATTTACTGTTCTTGAATATTTTTAAGAACATTTGCACATATTTGTAATTGTTTAGGCAGCAATCCCCAGAAATGAATAAATGTTGAATTTTTAAATTTTGTCCTAGGTGCTTAATAATAAAATGATAATTACGAAAAAAAGATTATTCATCTTCAATAGATTGACACTTAAAACAAATTTAAAAGATTGATTTATGAAAATGTCAAAGAAAAAGTAATATTTTTTAATTTTCGGGGTTTGCTGTTTAAATATAAATTCAAATTAATATCTACCTTTTTAATTAATATTAGCTTAACATGAAAATATTTCCTAGTAGTTTCCTATTAAAAATTTCTCTGATGAGAAAGCCTGAAAGGCCTGAAAACATATTATATCCTGGTAGTATAAAGAAGACTGATAAATAGGAAAGAAAAGAGAACGAGGTGGTTTCGTTTTTTAAAAACTCATTTTTATAGAACATTTCTTTTTAAGTCTTATTGTGCAATTTTGTTACACAATTTGACTTTTTTAAGTTTGTTAAAAAAAATGTAGTAACAAAGAAAACCGTGCTGTCATTCTCTAGAGTCCGATTTTTTGTACTGTTTCCAATGGTTCGGTTCTTAATGAACTCTAAAACATTTAAATAAAAATCACTTTAAAAGCATGTATGCTCGTTATTAAAATAAACAACACAATTTGCTCCCATGGCATGTGCATTCTCCATCGACGTTTCTGTCTGCATGAAAAGTAAGCTTTCCAGACAATCGATTAATCTTTCTTATCATTTTGTGTCTAATTTCATAAATCCACAGTAACTCAATAAGAATAAGCACTTGGAAGAAACAGCCTCTACATTTCTACCTTTCTTGTAATAAATTTGCACCTGATAGCGATGCACGCTTTTGTCGCTAGATTATAAAATTTAAACAAATCCTAAATTTAAGTTTAAAAATGTTAATTACTTTTAATCTTTTTTCTTCAGGCCATGTATCGGCGAATTGTCGAATCTAGAAACACTCAGGGAGCTCTGGATCCAGAAATTACTTTACAGTTCCTCAAGTCTGCGATTTATTACTTCCTCACAGACAAGGAAAATCATCAGGGTCATTTGAATGCCATCGAGAGTATTCTAGGATTCAACGAAAGTGAAAAATCCAATATCGATAAGATTTATCGATCGGTAAGGAAATGATTTTCCAGACTGTGAAACTTTTTGCCTTCGTAGCAATTGAGCGTCGTTGTGAGCGACTTTCGGTGCGAAGTTTTCGCGAAATAAGGTTCGCAAAATAGTCAAGTTTTTGTAGTCACTTTTATTTTATAACTGTCATCGACAATCGATTGAGTAACTGTGATACGTATTATGTAAAGACTAGAGAATTTAATACAAAATTGGGGACTTTTTTCGTTTTTAAATTTGACTATTTATTTTTAAAAATTTAATTGTTTCAAAGTTATTAGGTTTAATATAATGAATAATATAATTTGTAAATAATTTAACAGTAAAACAACGAAAAAAAACTGGGACTGAAACTGAGCACTGAACGTCGCAAATGTGTCTTGCCTCTATTCGAAAGTTGGCAGTTTTATGAGTATTAGGTAGCTTTTAAGAAGTAGCTACATTTTTGGATCTCAATCCAATTCTTACCAAAAAATAGAGACATTACAGAAGAAAACGTCATAAAAATATCGCAATTAAGCAAATTCAGTTTCCATTTAAATATCAATATAATTCATTTTCTCTTTAGTTCCTCATAAATCATTAAACGATTTAACTATTTGCAAATTCATCACTGTGATTCTATACTAGGATTTAAAAGACTCTCAACGATTATTGCCTTTTCTTCGGATTATGAAAATATTTGTAAGATTCATTGTGATTAGAAAATGAAATCTTAGTCATTTTTAAAATAGCTAAGCCTCAGATTGAACTTAAACGCGACAGACTTATGACATAATGTAAAGATTGTCTATCTCTATATCAAAATCTGGTATGGCGTCCCGATGGGATAACCGAGGAGACTGAGGGAAATATCTTGCCTTTTAAATAAAAGTAGATAAAATTGGTAAAGTGTTTAGCAAAAACTCAATAAACAAAAAAAAAATAAATAAAAAGAAAAGGCGTCGCTGTGTGAAAAAAATACAAGAACGTGATCATTTGATGTACTTTTTGAGTGCAGATTTTTTTACAGAATTTTGTTAATTGTAAATGATACCCCAAACTGGACGTAATCGCACATTCGCAAAAAGTTACCGAATGCTGTTTCTCTATATAAAATTTCTTATGTTATAATATATTTCGCCGCTCAGGGTAACCTTTAAACTAAACGAATGGAACCAAAGAACTTCAAAACATTCCACCGAAACGACTAACCAACAACTAAAATAGCAGCGCTTTTCGTATCCTATAAATGTTTGGGTGGATCTACAAAAAGAAGAAAGTTGTTGGTATCCAAATACAAATTTATCATCGGAATAAAATTCCGTGCTTCGAATATTATTCGAATCAGAAACCAGGGTTTCGTCTTTGTAGCTAAGTTAGCTAAAATTAACGACGATAATTAAACAGTTTACCAGCTTTTTATATTTCAATTTGAAACAATGATAGGGATAAAAGCTATTTAAGTATTTAAAAGATTGTGTAGATATAAGGAGAGTTGTGAATTCATTACTTAATTTTGCGTTTTTGTTGTGAGAACGTTTGTTTCGTATTTCTGTGACTTATTCTTATATATTCTGAAAAGTATTTCTATATCATAATCGTTTGTTACTTCTTCGGTAAAATGGTTATATAAATTATCTAAATGGTGCAAATAAAGAAAAGATTGTTTAGAATCTTATTTTTTTATTTTAGTTTAAACCTTTAAAAATCGAGCATTTTATTTAAACGCCTTAAAATATTAAAATATTCGAAACCATTTTTAATTTTTATGGTTTTGTAGTGTAGACGCATCGAAACTGCGAGAGTGGCTGCAAAATGTAATTTTCAAAATTCCCTGATTTTTACATCGTCAATTTTTTGAAGAGTACTAGGCCCCCAAAATTGTACTACAAGGTATGATTTTTCATAGTACATAAGTTTGTTATAAATAATGTTTTTTTTCAACCCTTGCCAATATTTGAATCTGTAAAAATAGTACTATTCGTATGCTAAATTAAATAACTTTTTTTCGTCTACTAAACCAACGTCTTTTTTATATAAGCCATTTCTAACAAGTTTTCTATGAATTCAACTAATATGTTTAATTTAGGTAGCATTGACACATTATTTACAAGATATTCTTAAATAAATTATCACCATCGATTAATTAAATAACTGAAAGATAGTAAAAACATAATGAATCGTTTCTTCAACTTTTCTCTATAATCCATGGACTTGAATAATTCAAACCTTAATTCCAATTCTTTACGTTCCAAGTAAAGAACTCGCATTTTCAAGAAGATGGGTGAAATTTTAACCAAATAGGTGAATTTTCAGTAAAAACAAAGACGACTTTTCAACAAAACACATGAACTTTCAATTATAAAAGATTAATTTTCAACCAAATAGTTCAATTTACATTTACATTTTTGACTAAAATTGTGAATCTTTAATTACATGGTTGAATTTTAAACCAAAAGACGAATTTTTAACAGAAGAGTTTAACTTCGGTCACAGTAGTTTTAATTTTTAACGACAAAGATGAATTTTTAACAAGTCTTTAACCTTCAAACAAGTAAATGAATTTTCTAGATTAATTAATAGATTAATTTTCTATAAAAAACAGAATTTGAACAAAACAAATTACTTTTCAACTAAAAAAGATCAATTTTGAACCAAAAATGGAAGTTAAATTTACAGTTAAAATAAATAATTTTTGCCCAAAAATCAAAACGTCTACTCACAGTTATTAATCGTGTCCGTGAACAAAAAATTCTATCAAGTTTAACTTAAAATATAAAAATATTTTTTGTAAATAGGATCATACAACTCAAAAGTACAGTACATTTTGACAACAAAATCGTCATCTGAGATATTACTTTAAAACAGTTTCGGAGTAAAGAAAAATATATAAACCATTTCGTTACCTGCTCAGCAGGTTTATTTTTAATGCCCAGGCGTTTATTTGTGATTAGAATGTATTCTTTTTTTTATAAATATTAAAAAAGGATAAACTTTATCGTTTTCCTGTCGTCGTTCGTGTGATGTAGTGATACCGCGAGGAACAGGTGGGCGGGTTTATTATTCCCCAACCTCCGTTTTCAAAGAGATCAAACGTCATAATGAAAAGTTTCCAGAATGTGCAATATTTGTTCTATTCTTTTAAAAGGTCCTAACCTGCACAGTATATTTCCTCGAAGATGTGTACAGAAATAAATAGCTCTATTTTAAAAGGAAAAATGCTCTGAAATCTTTATTATTAGAAATGTTAAGCTCTATTGAAAGTATCCTCGAGAAAATCTCTATCACCTTTTGCACACATGAATTAATTCATAGGCAAAAAGAAGGACGGCTTGAAGTTGGCACTTTTAGTTAGAAAGTACAAACATTACAATTTAAAGAGTGAGCGTTCACATACACTCGAGATTCCCTGCAACGAGAAACCTCGGGAATTGGAGTGTTCTCTGTAACAACCACTACACTAACCATTTATTCAATATATATATACATCAGTATATATGGAATGCTCACCATTTTTTTGTAGTGGGGGAAGAGGGGCAGACCAGCTGTTCGTTGCAGAGAACGCAGATGTGCTCGTTAGAGGGGTCGATCGTTGCAGG
>JAAAKG020162399.1:6009-29028 GCA_010014905.2 Druon quercuslanigerum
GCTTGGTTTCCCGGTTTTTTTGGGGCCGAAAACCCCTCGGAAGAACCAGGGAAAACTTTTTGTTCCCCCATCCCCCCCCCCCCCCCCCCTCCTGTTCTATATTTTCCTTCTTGCGTCAGATAGTACCGTATTTTATCAACAATATCCTTCATGATTGTCAGGAGCTTTCAATTGTTCAGTGTCTGATGGTAGATCTTCAGTTGGTGGGTGAACTTTCAAACCCTTTCCCTAAACTGGCTACCAGAAATTATGTAGTCAATCACAAACTAAGCACGGGGCGCTTCTTGCACATATAATCTTCTTGTTTGTTCTTTGATTTGAATCAGACAAAGCTCTCGTTGAAACATAGACTGAAAAATTGATGTTCCAGAGGCCGGCTTAGTAGGAACCTGGGTTTTAATGTCCCTCCTTGTCCTAGAATTTCTACCATTGCTCAGGAGCACCCCAAAGTTTGCATAATGCATACGCTGTAGTAAGCTTCCCTGCAGAGGGATGATTCTGGCATCGTAACAGAAAAGCAAGTCATCCTTGATGCGATTTGTCCACTCAGTGTGAAAATTATGCCGGCTATCTTCGTACCTTCATCTAAATTATTTTCAGCACCCCGAACTCTAGGATAATCGGCACTGTTTACTGACCCATTAAGGGGTGCTTTGCACGTTCGATTTATTTCAACCGCATTTACAGGAATATATAGGTCTGTCATAATATTACAGGCCCCGCATGCAGGAATAAGGCTGCACACTGTCACGCCTCCTCTATGGGGTTTTTCTTTCAGGAACATCACTGCACAATTGTCTGCGACTGCTTATTAATTATTGTAACCATATAGAGCAAGAATCCATGAAAATGACACCAATGACTATATGTATTTAAGACTTTTTTATAAAAACAATCGTGAGGGAGGTGATTACGGCCTCCGATGAACCTTACAGACGGAATTAGGTGCGCGGTGAATCTTGACTCGGGAACAGTCCAGATGTTAACCTTTTCTTTATCCTATACGAATGCTGTTAGGTTTATACGTAACGTTATATGTGTACAACATTAACAAAAATTATATATTTAATAGATGGTTGCGCCGCCACCGGTGGCCATCTTGCTTTAAAATCGTACCGCCGCTTATTTGAATTCAGCGCCGGCGTCGTATCGGAGCGTCGACGTAATCTTAGGTATATTTACGTAGTACCCGATTTATTTCCGCCGCGTGATCCAATGGCTTTTGTTGGGTTGCGGAAATTGCGGCGAACAATTAGGAGTTATAATAAACGTATTTAAAAAAATATCTTATGATGAAGTTTGATCATTTGTTCCTCGATATTTGTATGTTTTCCTAGCTGTATGTCAACAAAAATACTACACTAGACCGTCACGTCGCATAGCCGAGAAGTAAAGAAGGCGGTGTGCCGACGCGCTGGCCGCCGCCGATCAAAATTGCTCAAATCGCCGCCTCCAATCAAAAGTCTGTCGACGGAACCCTCTGATATTTAACAATTTATTCATACCAATTATGTGTATATATCAAAAAACGTTACTCATACTTTATAAATAATTAAATTGATGTATGGTTAAATACATCATGCAGAAAGCTTTCGCTTACATTCCACTAATGTTAAGTCAATTTGACTTAATAAATATAGGCGCGTTTTTGGCATGCGCAAGCGCAATCTGTTATTTTGCAGATACGCTTATTTGCGTTTTAAATACGTGTGATCGTTTCGTCTTATCTATTCTAATGCAATTTTAAGAAGATTATATCTTTAATACAGTGATTTTTTTAGTGAAACCAAATTAAAAAAGCAGGCATTAATTCTGGACAAGGATATGGCACGATTTATTCTTTGTCTTGAAAAATGCCTGCTCTTTTTAGTCCACAACGCAGCACTATATTGTATTTATTGTTTAATAGAAAAAGTTTTACTTAAGAATAACTTGGTACGGAAAAGGAGAATATTAAATAGTCTGGCCATAAAACGGAACTTCGCACAAGCCCGATGTAAATGAAGTCCTTTAACTCCATTCCATATATGTATTAGTCTGATCGTTTTTTGTGAATTGATTTTAGTAAACCATGCAGAGATATGATTGCAGAGTATATTAAACGAGTAGAATTTTTGAAAGGAATAATCGGCACTGTAATGTTGAAAAATACAGTCGAAAAAGTAGTAGCAACTCAAATGATTCCTTCAGTTATGTATTCTACAACTGAACCGATGGGTGCTAATATAATGTGTCAAATACATCAGAAAACAAGTTCCAAATATAATCAGGAATTACGTTCGGAGTTATTTAAATCTCCAGGTGAGTATTATTATTAGTAAACATTATTTAGGCTAGTTTTAAAAGAGAAATGTTATCAACAATTATTTAAAAAATAATACATCAAATAAAAGAATAAAGGAAAAAATTGCTTACCTTGTAGGACATTCAGAACAAATGGAACATCAGCTACTAAATTCAGATCAAAATGCTGATGATTTGGACGCAGTATTAAAATATAATCGCAGCATGCAGGAAAAAATTGCGAATAATATGCTCTTAATGACTAGAAGCATGAGAGAACACGCAAATATAGTAAGTGGTATTATTCGAAGAGACATAAAATCATTAGAAAAAAGCAATAAACTCACGGTCGTCCATGAAACGAGTCTAAAATCTGAGACTCTTAAACTTGAAGAGCACACCAAGTCTACTTGGAGATGCTGGGTTTGGCTGATGGTTGCTTTCGTCTTAATAGTTTTTTTCAGTAAGTTTATGATAATAGAACCCTGCTTGCAATGAGGTGGTCCGACGTTCAATTGTTTTCAACCAGCCCATTGGGACTGTCGGGGAAAAACAGTTTATCTTACATTTCAAAAACAAATTTTTTAATATGGTGAAAAGGGTCCACAACGGCCCCCAGAGCATTTTTTTATTATCCTAATTAAATATTCGGTGTAAAAAGTGTAATAGGTAAATGCTCCTTTCGAGTTAGTGTTGTAGTTGTTGATATCGTAAATTTGACCATGGTGAAATATAGTGAAGTCCATGAATAAAATATGAAAGACTCGTTAAGAAATTATTAAGAAAAATAAACCGAAAAAGAAATTCATTTTGAAAGAAGGTGGCAGAACAAGTGCTCCCCTCTGTGTTGACCATTAACATCAAGAAGTATAAAAAAGTATAATAATATATAATACCCTCGATAATTTAATGACGTTTCGGAACCTTTACGAGTTACCTCATCAGATTAGAATCATTTGATGTTAAAACAAAAGAATTTTTAAAGCAGTTTATATATCCCCTGATATGTGTTATGTAAGTGCTCCTATATTCGAGTAATTTTTGTCATGCTGCTCCGATAACTTAAAAATATGAGTTTTAAAAATATGAGTCGCTTTTCGCGTAGAAAAAAGAGAGAAAGTTTCAATCGTACGTCAAATGTAGCGAAAATGAAGGCGTGGCTTGAGATATAGCCCTTTATGTTAGTCCCTTATGGTTCCCGGCCATTCATATACTGTCATTCATATACGTCATTATACTGTCTGGATAGCTAAATTAGATGATCAAAATAATTATCATTTTTATAGTAAATGAAAGATTTACACCGTATCTGAATCTATCACAAAAAATACGATAAATAAATAAAATGATAGGAGGTACTTCGGCCTTTAAACCGTATTGATAAAAACGTGAAATTTACCACTCGATATTCCGCAGAGAATATATTTTTAGTATCGTTTTATGTTAAAACCCCCCTTATCCGTTAAGGTACTTTTTCACGGCCCACGATTTTGAATTGATCTTTTAATTAATATTGCACATAGGGTTCGCATTATGGTGGTTCAACAAACATCAAATTTCAAATAATTATTCTGGATAATTTATCTAAAATCAATATTTTGAAGGTTGCAAAATGTGTAAAGGTTAATGGTTTAAAAATGTATAATTGACTATTTATAAAAGAAGGGTATTGCGACATCTTTTGATTGTTCGTTGTGAAAAGTTTTAGAATCCGTTCGTTTTGGTAAAAAAAATCATTAATTTAAAGTCTATTTTTAGAAGGGTATTTAAATGATTTCTCTGGTCTTATATTTAGTTTTGTTTTACAATATTTAAAAGTTCATTTAAAGATATACTGTGACTTTAAACAGGTTCATAATTATGAATTAAAGTATGAAATCACATAACCAGCGATATTGACCAGAAACTTATTTCCTCGGCGGACATACGGCGACATGCGCCAAAAAAGACAATTATCCGTTCGATCCCGAGCGATCCCCAGACTTCGCCATACTAATCTTAGCTAGGTATCCAAGCTATAGGGTTATTTATATAGTAGTAGTCGTCGCTCTCGTTTTGGTTGCATTTTTTCTCTAGTTAAAACCTGCCTTTGAGTGATGTCTGACTGTGAAATTTTTCCGACGCGGTATCATCTTTTGTAACATTTGCATTCATATATGATCTTGTCTTAAATCTATACTTCCCATAACTTGGGGGGTCGATTCAACATCGAGATCTGAATCATAACCTGAATCATCTTTATTGCTTAAGCTCTGTATGTGATAGGTATCGAGGGTAAAACACCTATCACTACCAACGGACGCTTAAATCGTACTTGTAGTTTCGTAGACTACCCTGTAGTATTTGATCTGACACTCCAACTCTAATTTCGGCGGATGACTTATATGATTCTGCGTTTAATGTAAGAGTTCTTGCTAAACCGTGTTCAGAGCGTTGCATGTACCCATACATCATTTTAAAATGACTTCTACCCGTAGTTTTGTTTATAAATGAATTCATATCGCGTTCGAGTTTAAGCAAGTCTACGTTTCACTTTCTTACCTCAAAGTCAGGCAAATTCGCCTGCATCGAGGGTAAAATTGTTGCATTCAGCCCTCCAAATTACCCATCTTCTTGCGGATGACGAGAAGAATTTAATGTTTTATCTCATGCTTTTGACAGAACAGTTTGAACTGTTCTAAAGTTAACGAATTTCCTCTTTTTAAAATAAGTTTCGTAGGCATTCCAAACCGATTTACAAACTCTTCAAGCTTTTTAATCGTTGATTTAGATTTGATATATCACCGCATACAATTGAGTGAACTGAGTTAAGTTCTACTGCTGATCTATCTACTTTATTTTTTGAAAGGATGCAATCGATAAATGCACTTCTGTGCCTTCTGACATAACATCGCATGCCCAGTAAATTCTTTGAGTCGAGCTACGGTTCGGTCTATGACAACGTGGTTAAAAAAATCATGGTACTACATACAATCCTTTTTTCACTCATGATCGATGCAACTGGAGCTCGTGAGAGCGCGTCTACATGCTTCATGAGTCCACCTTTTTATGAAAAATGTCAAAATTACATTCGCTTATCAAACCTACCCACTGATTATTTTCGTGTTTATTCTTTTTAAAGTGTTGATGCACACTAAAGCTTGCCAATCAATAAAATATCAAAATGAATTCCAATTAGAAGGGGGCGAAGCCTGTCGATATTCGACATTCGGTGTATAAACTGCTTTTTATATGCTTCCTCACTGAAACTGTTGACCCCATTTTAGGAGATCAATTAACGGACTAATGTAGTGACAAAATTTAGGAATAAAGGGGATAAGATATACTACGACTTTACAAAAGTTCAGAATTATGAACTACATTATAGAATATAATTTCACTGGTGTCACCTGAAAGGCTCTCGATGAGTCTTACCGCGACATATCGTATGAACAAATCATTTGTTTCATTCGAAATTACATAACCACCGATATTTACCAAAAACTTTTGCCTCAGTGGACCTACAGTGACATACGCCAACAGACAGAAATCCAGATCTCTCGGCTCTTCAACGACAACTTAACTCTGCCTCCCGACACGCGCCTCTAACCTTTTTTCTCGACGTTTCTAAGGTGTAAAAACTGAATACAACATAAGTCTTGGTCAAAATAATAATGTTTAAATTATGAATTTTAAATATATTTTAATTGATTAACCTAAACTGAATTTTCATAATAATAGATTACCAACAATTATTGAAATTCTGTTTAGGTTGATTTATTAAAAAAGTTTAGAGTGAGAGTTGTAATCCAGTTTTCATCATTTGTTATATTGATAATATAGAGATTATGCGATTTAAACTAAATACTTTACCTTGCAATTTTTAAATTAATTGATTTTCGTTGACAACATGATCGAGTTCTGAAATGTAGTACGACAAAAATCAGGAAGGTTATCACAAAACCGCGTCTTAGAGTCCGATGGTCTTTCAATCTGGCGCCGCTTTTGTAGCACCCCTCGACGGCGCGGCGTGTTCGGCTGAAGGTTCTTTGCACCTGAAAAATCAGAGGACCTAAATTGCGGGAAAGATGTTGTCGATTTTGATCTCATTTTGACGACATGGGTAGCAGTGGCACTCATTGAGGGTCGTGTGTTAATCAACGATTAGGTCAGCAGTGGTGCTGAATATTGATATAGTGTTGAATTCAGATACTTGAACACCAGTAGGACCGCTTTCTGGGGATGATTCTGATTCTGAATAAATAACCCTGTGGTCAGTTCGGTGAGCTTCCCAGATCTGATAATTGTAAACTGTAATAATTCGAGACCTCTTGGTAAAACCTTGGATATTAAACACTGATTGCGTTATAATTTTCTCGAATTTCATGAAATTGGCGCCATGTGTTCCTATACTGAGTTCAACTAATGCCCGGCACTGACATAAAATGATACATGATAGTTCAAGCGGTTGTGTCCTTTGGGCATCTGAACCCCTATCCTTAGATCTTTCTTGGGTAATCTCAGAGTTTTCCTGGTTCTGTACATCCTGGACGTGTAGTCCACAAAGGCTTTCGCCTTTGTGGACTACACCTACTCTCGGTCCTTCGTCTGGATCAGCTTTAAATAGTAACTCCGATGCAGCAAGACGCTAGTCCGAGTACCGGTTTTGGATTTATCCATTTTTTATCCACATTGCTGAACCGCTTTTGGCTATCTGGTCCACTTATGCAAGTTAGTTGAATGCTCTATTGCATCTGCAAACCAGCTCTGGTTTTCTGTGTGGTCTGTCAATTGTATTTAATGACGCTTAGCTGTCCGAGTAGATTGTAATCTGCCTAGCCTTAATCGTTTTCTAAAATAAGGGATATGAAGCCCAAATGGGATCCCTGTCTCCCGCCTTCCTGCGCTGTCATAGATTTCTGCTCCTGATCGCCCTCTCCGCTCATTTGGAGCCGTCTTCGTACCAGATTTCCCTTTGACGAATGGGTTACCATTTTCTTTCCATAATCGTGCTTCTCTAGTCGTGTTTAGTTCCCCAAGTGCATATATTTGAGGTTGCCAGGCGGCATATTGCGTGAGATGTCCCGGCGGTTATCGCAGCGTGTAGGTTTTCCTGTCAGTTCCCATCACTGATCTGGTTATAGTCCATATTTCCAGCTTGGCGCCCTTAAGCTGTAACGTTTGTAATCATTGCAGCATGTCCTGCATTGCTTTAAGTTTCCCCCGTGGCCACCAGACTACCGTCGCGTATAGGAGCCTTGGTTTGAGGACAGCATAGCCTGAAGAAAACTTGCTTCTAACTGTGCCTAAAGCATGTTTGGCACATCTAGCTTTTCCTGAATTTATTCCAGGCGAAGCCCGAAATCAAAAGAGTATTTTGGACCTTGCCTAACACGCATTGCAATACGCGCATTGTCCAGACAAAATTGGGTTTGCCGACACTTCAGGCTTTGTCGGTCACATATCAATTTAGAACAAATAATAGTAAAAAAAGAGGGATAGTCTTTCAAGATCTTTAAGTCTGTGCATTATAGAAAATCTACACCTTTCTTCATACATATTTTTACTGTGATAATATGAACTACATGAAAAAAAATTTTTAGATCGGCGGTTTAATTTTTTCAAATATAAATTTGTCTTTACAATATTTTCAGAGAAATATTTAATTTTCAAGGTATAGTTCGTTTTCTGATCAAAATCATGAAAACTCGCTTGATTTTCATTTTTGGTCTCTTTTACGAAATACACCATTTATGATAATTGTTTCTTTTTCAAAATAAAGTATGAAAACCGTGAAAATAGAGTTCCTTTAAAAATGCACTATACCTTAGAAATTAAAATGCACAGAAAAGCCTCTAAGGCTTTTTTTTATTATAGTTAAACAAACGCTTCACTAAAATTATTTCTAAGGAATTTTTATTTGGTGTACTATTTACTGAATTTATAGACTACTTTGAAGATGGCGTTATATTTTAAGTTTTTAACATACTTACACGGGAAACAGTTCACCTAAAACTAATCTCTAAAATTAATAAATTCCGCCAGTGAACTTTAAAATCTCTAATGAATTTGGAATGACCCAGTAATTACAAGTTATAATATGTATGGAATTCCGAACAGAAATTCTACTACCTAGGTGAGAATGTCGAGAGTGTGGTGGAGTTTATCATCGGCACAGTACTGCCCACTAGTACAGACAGTCGTTAGTTTGCCCAGTGCTGGCTGGAGTTTTTCTATATGCCTAGGGCAGTAATATGTCAGTGGTTCAAAAGTCGAGGTTTTAAAAAAAGTTTTACTAATGTTGCTAAGGTGTTTCAAAATTACGAGAAACTATAAACTTAGCTACCCTCAAAATATTTTGTTTTACTTTTTTTTACTCAAAATATATGATTCCACCTTTATCAAAGGCCTAAATATCGATAAAAAATTACTTCTTGCATCTTTGTAAAATTTATTAAAATGGTCTTAAATGCTGAAAAAATAGGTGACAGTATACATAGCAAAGTTTGTCTTATGTTTCGAAGTTCATGAAAAAATTTCTCAGTTCCATTACTGAAACTTTCAAAGGTTTGGAGAAGGTTAATTTTCATGCACACAGTTATTTCGATAGATGCGTAAAGTATCTGTAAGTTTCTCTTTCTACGAAAGAGGTTCCAGATGGGTCGAAAACGCACAGAAACTACTGAAAGTGAGAGACAAATAATTGTTCGATCGCATACTCAATGCAAAACTTTGTCTTAGATTGCATCTATTGTTACACGACCACGCTCGACTGTGCAATCGGTAATTGATCGATTTTCAACTAGGAAAAGAGTGAAAAATTTGCAATGAAGTGCTAGACCTAAAGTCCTGACGAACGCTGATGAAAGGTTCATTTTACGCATGATTGAAAAAAATCTGACATTTAGTAGTCTGCCATCAAGACTGAACTGAACATTAGAGGTAGATCTGTTTCCGTGAGTTGTGTTTGAAACGTGATAAGAAAACATGCCTATCATGGTCGAATAACGGGTAAGAAGTTCTGGGTGCATAAAACTAATCGCCAAGAACGGTTAAGATTTGCAAAGGAATATGAAGATATGGATTCTAATTTCTGGGATCGATTAATTTGGTCAGATGAAAGTAAATTTACATTTTTTGATCTGGTGGAAGACGTTCAGTGTGGAGAAGAAAATGACGAACATAATCAAAAAAGTATAATTCCAATAGGGAAACACGGGGGTGGATCTGTGATGGTATGGGGTTGTATGAGCTCATCAGAGGTTGGGAAATTACACTTTATTGATGGTAAATTAATTTATAAGCGTTACACCTCGACTCCATAATTGTACAATAGATGAGGCTAGTCATTTCCGGTCAATTTTGAATCGCTGAATACAAATCCGGACTAAGAAATTTTCTATCACATCAGGATTTTCAAATATTCTAACCTAAAAGTACAAAAAACGTTATTTTTGCCTATATTTGAGGTTATGTACTGTCGCTCCTTTTTTTCTCAAAAAACTGTACATAAAATTTTAAATTATTACTCTTTCCCTTTAAAATGCCATTGAGTTTGCTGAAATGTCTTTTTTCTTCGCAAAGA
The DNA here is from genome assembly GCA_010014905.2 of Druon quercuslanigerum. Classification (NCBI taxonomy): domain Eukaryota; kingdom Metazoa; phylum Arthropoda; class Insecta; order Hymenoptera; family Cynipidae; genus Druon; species Druon quercuslanigerum. The sequence goes on from JAAAKG020162399.1 coordinate 15,857, forward strand.
TATTTAATTTTAAACATTTCAAATATTAAGAATTTTACAGGTCCGGAAATACACAGGTATTTGAAATATTCAAAATTAAATGTTTTGGCGAATAAAAAAGATATTTTATCAAACTCAACAGCATTTCAACAGTAATTCAATTTAACAGTAATTCTTTAAAATTGTATGTACAAGTTTTTTGAGAGAAAAGGAAGGAGCGAAAGTACATAACCCCAGATATAGGCACAAGTCTCATCTTTTTCACTTTTAGGTGCAGATTTAGATTCAGTGAACTAAAATTGACTGGAAATAATAGTCTCATCTATTGTACAATTTTCAAGTCATGCTGTGTTGTATAAACATCTGAAAAGAAAATTTTCCCGCTAGTGCCAAAAAACTCGACCTTGAATGTTTTTTTTGAGTGATGAGTTTAGTTCATTATGAAAAATGTGGTAGCTCAAGTGGTCACACTTCGGCTTTATGACCGATATGTTGCGTGTTGCGTTCTCACTACCTGCACTTTTTTATATAATTTTTTATTTATTAAAATGTTTATAAATTTAGATGTTTTCCATAAGTTTCCAGAATAATGCATACAATCATTTTTTAAATCCCTGTTTCACGGAGAAACTGAATTTTTTTAACCTTATCATATTTTTAGCAAAAAAATGATGTTCTGTAAATGTTAATAATTGTTTTCATCATGTTTACCAATTATATTTAAAATTAGCAGTATGATCAAGGTTCTCTAATGAAAAATTGTTAATTGAAAAACTAAAAACCATCCACAGGTCAAGACGGTATTCATATTTTGTAGATTCCGAGGGAAAAATTTATTTGATGCAACAAGATAAATTGGGTGTATTTTCCAATAGACACTTTAAAAAAATCTGATTTTCGTAAAAACTCATCGTTTGTCTGATGAAATACGAGGTTTAAACATTATGAACAGAAATAATCAAATGTATGGAAAGTAAGCTTGTTTACGAAATACTTGATGAAAGTTCAAAAATTCAGTTCTTCCGCAAAAGCAGGCATCATTAACATTTTTATTAGAATAATTTTTTGAAGATTATATTAAGGAAAACTATATATATAAACATTATAATAAAAACAACATTAAATTGAAAGAAAAAAAAAAGTATAGTCTATGAAGCCGTAGCGCTACTGCCTGAACTACTGGCCGATTTAAAGTGATTTTCACGAAACTATATGGTTTATGGCGGATATTTCAAAGTCGATTTTCTTGAAAACAGTAACTAAAATTGACAATTACCGGTCTTATCTTGTTAGTTTTTATTGCGTACCTCAGAGTATAATTGCTCAATATATAATGTTTGTGAATCATTTTTAAAGATTTTTTAAATTACTCCCGCATTTTATTATGCCACTGGAACGGAATTTTTCAGACTTCGCGCAAACTCCCTATCTCTGTATGAATCTATATGGATGTTACAATCTATATTGAATTCTTAACAGAACTTCTACTACTTTCTATATGGTTATTCCGAACAGGATTCTACAGTGATCGTGGTATGTCCTGATGTCGGTACGGGTTTACAACCATGCAATTCGTATTAAGTTCCAAACATTACGTTTGTATGGATGAATGCTCCGAATCGGTTTTTTCATACTTTTTGCGTTAAAAATGAACTCTGTACAAATTTGATAGAAATGTTACAAACACTGTTACATACTGTTATATATGTTACACAAGATAGAGAATTTCACATAATTTTAAATAAAGTTGAAGAATTTTGCATGAGAAGTTTTCTGTCATAATATGTAACGCCATAACATCATGTATCAGCATGTAACATCATGCAGCATTATGTTATACATTATAACACACTATTAGGTATTTTCAGATTGGGTGGGGAATTAATCCAAGATGTTGGTCTGCACTTATTTGGATATTATAATTGTTTATTTTATAAAAGATGTTTAATTAAATAAGAAAGTCGATAATTTTTAAAAATATTTTTATTATTGATACGCAAGCAGTCATTATTAGTTATTATTGTATGCAAGCAGTTTCACCATTGCTAGGCGGAGTTCTGCTGGGTCGATTATCGTGTCTGGGTATTCCGCCATGGACCAGACAGCCGCCACACTAGTTGTGAAGGGGGTACGGTCGCATTTGCTTAGTACTCCGGAGCTTGAAGCATATGATTGTGGGGGAGGGATATGGATATTACCGCTCATCTTTTTCGATGTTACCGTCTTGTCTCTTAACAAAGAAGAACGAAACCAAACGTGCATTAGTAACTCTATTAGAGGTTATCCATAAGGGGTTTAAAAATGGAGGTAGGGTTTTAAGTCTTTAATGTGGAACAGGCCGAGAGATCGATCTCTATCGTTCGCGACTTCGTACATAAGGAGAAAGCGTATTTTAATTACTCGATACGGATCGTGAAATCTCTTTTCCAACTTGCCCGTAATTTTCTTCTATTTGGACGAGAGCTGGATTAGAGCCTTCTTTCTCTCGCCCGAGGCTTACTTTCGCACAGAGCTCCTGCTTGAAATTTAGGAATGCTGGACTGACACAGCTCGTACTCTTAACAGCAGTATTGTTCGCCAACTTAAACGCGTGTAGTTGTAGGTTCCAATCCTGCTGGTTTTTACCAATTAATGATCCGATTACGTTTCTTAAGACAGGATTTATCCGCTCTGTCGGGTTAGCTTGGCGGTGGTAGGAGGGGTTTTTGGAGTGATGGATTATGTAGAATCTGGGGGCCTAATTCATGTCTGTATTTACAAACTCCGGTCCGTTATCCATGTGAATAACCTCTGGTTTTCCCCAAGGCGAGATAATCAAGTCATCTAGAGCCGCTTTAACGTTTTTGGCGTATGCCGCTCGTATTGCCTTACATTTGATGCACTTTAAGAAATTGTAAAAGATTACGATGTATGAATTTCCGGCCGTACGACGAGCGTAAGGTCCCAGGCAATCTGTGGAAACTACTGACCACGAATAGTTTACTACTCTTTTACCCATTAAACCTGGGAAAGCCTGGTTTTGTGCTTTCTGCTTTTGAGAGGTAGTTGACGGTATTTCGGAAAATACCGGGCCAAGAATAGGTTAAGGCCGACTTCTAAAAAGACTTTTAAATTCCGAGATGGCCGACTTGAAGTTCATTGTGAACCTCCTGGAGGACATGTGCACGTTTTTCGGAGGGGACGAATAACTTCTCGGCTTCGTGGGTTAAATCGAAAGTAATATAGTAGCCTTCGACCACCTTCCACCAATGATACTTATGTGAGTAATTTAGAATGTCTTTCATGCGTTAATTATATCAGGCGTCGTAATTACTTCTGCGGCATAAATATCAGTTTTGTCTTCGTCTTCGAACATGCTGGATAGGAAGTCGGCGACTTTAGGTAGGGCCCCTTTAATGTGAACTACTTCAAAACTATAATCTAAAAGTTCTAAATACCATCGAACTAGCCTACCTGTGGGATTGTAAAGGTTATGGAGCCAGCGTAAGCTGCTGTGGTCTGTGTCAATCATAAAGTGGAAAGATTCTAAGTAATATCTCAATTTCTTAGTAGACAACATAACTCGGTCGTCGAATACTCTCGATCAGCGTCGCAGAGCGTTCGACTTGCATGTGCTATAAACCCTTTTATAACCGCCCTGGCTTTGCGTGAGGACCGCTCCAATACCGTAACTACTGGCGTCTGTCTGCAAACCGAATAGGACTGGAAAATCAGGGCATGCTAGACACGTGCTTTTAAGAGTTTTAAACGTGATTTTGAGTGCTTTTAAAAGTGCTGTTAAGAATCCTTTTAACGTAATTTTAAGAGTTTTAAACTCCGTCTCTTGCTCGCAATTCCATGCCCATTGACAGTCTTTACTGGGCAATCAAGGAAGGGCTTCGGTGGTAAACTCAAAGTCTTGAATAAATCGACGGTGCCAAATCGTTATGCCCACGAACCGACTTAATTGTTATACATTTTGAGGTGCCGGATAATCAAGGATGACAATCTCGGAACGGCATAGTACGCTTTTTTGCGCTGATCTTTAGTTCGGCCGCGTTTATCTTGCGGAGGACTCGTTTGAGCCAAAGTGCTCTTCGAAAGTTTTAAACACGATATTGATATCGTCCAAGTATGTGAAGCAATATGAGCGCAAATAGGAGCGCAAATAGGGGCTGATGATACTGTCAATTAGTCCTCGTACTGAGCGTGCAGTATTGCCTGCCACTGTGTTCCAGGGGGACCTGGTGGTAGGCTAACCTAAGATCTATTGTCGAAATTTAACGGGCTGCTCGAAGTATACCTAGGATGTCCTCCGGGAAGGGCAGCGGGTAGGCATCACCTTTTGACATGCTATTGACTTTTATATAATCTAAACACACCCTACACTTGTCATTAGATTTCTTTACTTTGACGACAGGGCTTGCCCATTCGGAATTGGCTGACTTGATAACGCCTTCTGTCAGTAGGTGATCCACCTTGTTATACATCGCCTGCAGAACTACTGTTATAAAGAAAGTCTGGTTTATGGTTGGGTTACCCTGAACCTCAAAGTGATGTTCCAAGAGGTTAGTGCTGCCTACAGTCGGAGCATCAGGATAATCACGTGTACCAAGAATTGTTTTAGCCGCTTGCTTTCTGCTTCTGAAAGTTCTGCACTTCCACAGCATGTTTTTTGATTAATCATTCTGCTCACGTCATCAAATTTCACCGAAGGAAATATACGATCTAAAATCAACAATGTGGTTTCATTATCTACAAACATGGTTTGTGCCATTGGACCTACCATTTTACGATGGTTATCGGTCATCAATCCAGTGAAATTTTTTAAATCGTCTACGGTGGGTTCTAAGCTATTTAATTCCGCTGAGAATTCTAAATTGTCTGTGGACAATTTTATTGTTGTTTTTTTGTTTTGTTAAAGAAGAAAAGCGGTGAAATGCTTATGCACTAACCATATTCGAACCTTGGGGCCTACGAACCCGATATGCACACCTCACACATATATACATAATGCATATACACGTAAAGTGCACACACGGGCATACAGTCCACAAGAGACGAAGGTAAGTGTGGGACTTACCAAACGGCACCTACCCACTAAACCTTAACTCCTTTTCCCAGCCAACCGAGAACTCCGGAACCGCTTTCGCATTACTTCAGAGTCCTAGGTTTTCGGCATGGGGGTCCGATGCAATGTTGTAACCATTACTTCGGAATCCCAGGCCAAAGGCACATTAAGCCGAGCTTCGGCTTCCTACTTATTTGCCAACTTGGCATACTCCAGAATCTCTCGGCTATCTATTTTTGACCTTCTGGAGGTTTCTTCAGCGAGGCTGCCTCCCTGAACGTCAACAACTAATTGTGCCCGGACGATGGTCTGTCCGGGGCTTCCCCTCATTTGCGGCGCAGAGAAAGCACTGCAGTGTATCAATTCACGCCGCAGCTTTAAGCCCCTCTTTGCCGCACCTCCAGCAAACCCCTGCTCGATTTGGGCCGGTGCAAAACGCTGTTATATGACCAAAGCCCAGGCAGCGATCACACCAAGCCACCTCGACTTTTCTGCGAACCTGACAGGACACCCAACCTATCTTCAGGTTTCCTATTCGCACCAATCTCCCTGCCGACTCTTCTCCTAGTTCCACAAATGCCCTCAGACAACCTCTGAAGGGCGTCTTTGTGAGACTGACCCTCACCTCACCAATAGCTTCCTTGAAGTGGCTTTTAATTGCCGCTTCGACATCCTCCTTTACACTAGTTGTTTCAAGGTCGAGAATCTCAACCTCAACACGAGGGACGAGTTCCTGTACTCGACCCTCACCACCAACAGCCTCTCTGATGGCAGCCTACAATTTGCCTCTGCCACCAGCAGCTGGACCAACCTCCACCAATACGTCGACATGTCGCGTTTCTCTGACCCCCCTGATCTTGACATCAAGGGCGTCAGGGTTAACCTTCTCCTTAAGATCTCTAAGGACCTGCGCATAGCTGCGAACTTCGGCTGGTTTGATAAGAACCGCTTCAGGTCGACCTCGTCTCGGCTTCTTCTTCTCCTTCCTGGAATTACCGGAAGCAGGTTTCGCCTGTCCTTCCTTGCTCGGGGTAGAGGTTACTGCCGTAATCTCACGAGTCCTCTGTTTCTTGGTCCTAGGCTTGGAAGAGCTCGCCTCCACTGGACTCAGGGCCCCCCCCCCCCCTGGACTCCCTCTCTCGCTTCCTATCGTCGGAAGTGGGAGCTACCACGGCATCGTCAGTCTGAGTACAGTCTTGGGAACTACTCTTCCCAGCCTTGACCTTCTCCTTTCTGGAAATGGCTCTGATCCTAGCCGTTCTTCCGACGTTCTCAGTGCGATCCCTGTAGAGATCCTCGCTCGTAATTGAGCGATCGCGGAGTCTATCCACTAGTCTCACCGCCTCCTTTAGGCCTTCCCTAATTGGCAGCCACATATTCGCCTTTGTGCTGCTAAAGTTCCGCATTTCCTTCACTTTATTCTGTAGTACTACGAGGAGATGATGCTGCTCCATGAGCGTCACCTCCATCTTCGCTACATCCCTCTTATTCATGGATTTCTCCGTTTCCTCCGTCACGTCTAATGGACCTCACAGCTCCTCATACACACTCCTATCTTGGTTTTTTTCAATATTCTCCATGCTGTTCCCACGAGTAGCTAGGGAAATAGAAGTCCACTCTAGGAGGCGACCTGGTATCCTAGAGACACTTGTTTTTTTCTCGGTGTATCCTTCACCCAGTCTGTTTGGTCCGCGGGTCCTATTTTATTTGAGCCCTACCGTCTGTTGCCAGCGAGCATTCTTCTATCCGCCGCCTCGGAAAGCGCCACGTATGGGTTACAGACTCCCACTGTGGGTCTGTGGACAATAGCTCCTTCTGAAGAGATAGTATCAAAACGTATAAATCTGTGGATTATCTTTTAACTTCCCGTGATTCTATATCCACTAATTGATGCAGTCTCGTACATATGGTTATTAGACAATATTTGCAAAAAAATTTAGATTTTTTTCCGAAAGTAATTTTTCAGATCAAATTTTTGAAAGAATGAGAAAAGAATAAATAATAGTTTATTTATTAAACGTTTTATTAATGGCAAAATTAGGGAACATAAATAAATTAGTTTTAAACATAAGGTAATAGGTATAATTTTTTCGAGCAGCAAGCAACAGATTTGTAACAATCATGGAAAGCTAGTCCAAATTATAAAAAAAAACATCTATATATATGGATTTGCTCTTGAGATATTAAAAGTGTTTCTCTATGAACTTTTCCGTGAATCAAATATGATTATAAACAACCAGTTTAGAATACATATCTTCGTGAATCTGATAACAATGGTTAGAACTCTTTTTCAGTATTTAGTAAAAAATTGAGCTGTATAAAACGAAAATTCACGCAGTTATTTAATGTTTTGTAAGAAGAAAATTCAACATGTTTTGCAAGCCATTTTTATGCAATTTAATTATTAAAAATCGTTTTTCCGCTAACTGCACTCGATACTAACTTCTTAATTTATTATTTCAATAATACTAGAATGTTTAAAAAGACACTTTCGGGCGGTTTTTATTTTTTCCATGTAAGCAGATGAACAAATCTTAATTCCAGACATATAGGTTTTTTTCTGTGCGACATGAGGTCTAATATAGTTCTCCTTTTCTTTAGAAATCAAACCGTGTTCATGATCGAATCCTCGGCACCAGCGGACAAGAACTTCACAGCACGGAAATCTAGTAAAAAAAACATCTTGATACGTCAATATGTTTTAAAAATATTAAAATTGTTTGTAATTTGAACACGTGAATTGAGTTCCGGCGTGAGTTTCTGGCATGGCAATGCAGTTTCCGCCACTTCACCTCCACGGACTGCGTCGATATGTTGCAAGGGGTATACCCAAAATATGATGTTAAGCTAGTCATCCTAATTGTCAGCGCTGTTCGAGGAGCCAAGCTTTTACTGGTTAATAGCCTAAAAAGTCCTTGAATCGCTCCTTGTTCTCAGGATGCACGATACTTTTGCTAGATCGCCGTATCGTGTGTATATATATCCTATTTCATGGTCGCGAGGCGTGGTTATGGCGCTGGGATCGGGTGCAATATTTCAGATTAGCACCCGCTCGCAGCGAAATCCTGCGGTTGATCTTATGACAAACTTTTAAATTGAGATACCGAGTGATTTTTTTAACTTGAAACTTTCAATTACCTCGAAAAATAGGCACTCAGAACAAATATACTTTTGTCGGTAGAAAATTAAATACTTTTTTTGACTTTACCATTTTTTTGTGTATATTTAAATTAATTTCAGTGGATTATTTTTTATAACAGTTTTTGTTGATGGGGTAAAAAATTACCCGTTGTGGCAAGTATGTTATTCTACAGAGGTGTGGAAAGCAAGGGATATTAATTCGGTTTATTTACAGATTTTTGAGATGCTATATTAATTGCTATCAGTATTGCACCTTGAAAACAATTTCATTGAAGTTCTAATATATATAAACGTTCAATGCAGTTGGAAAAAGACCAACATACCATACCAGTCAAATGTTATCTTAATCGTCCATACTCTTCATTTTATAGTCCAAGTCCGATAACTTGCCGTCCGATAAGTGTATACTCCCCTTAAAAAGTCTTCACACGTACGGCACGCATACTAATTGTGGTTATTCAACTACATGTCCGCAATTCTGGGAATTTTCTGTCCTTATAACCCGCAGTTGTACAGTCATCGGACTGGGTTCAGTAGTACATCTAGCAGCCCTCATAAGGGGCTCTAAAGGCCCTCAAAAAAGGATCTGGAGGCTCTCTTAGGATGCTCTGACGGCTCTCGTAAGAGGCTCTAGAGCCCCTTATAAGAGGGTCTAGAGGCCCTCATAAAATGCTTTGTAGGCCCTCATAGGATGCTCTACAGGCTTAATTAGTAAAGAGAAATGAAATATCAAAAAATCCAGCATTTAAGAGTATTTAGATACTTTTTTATGAACTTGTACAATCGAGGCATACATCAACACTGCGGTCAATACATGCTGGGCGTAAACACGATAAAATCCTCTCCGGGTCTTTCTTTCATCATTTCTTTTAAATAAAGAGCATCATTGAGAAGATGGCAGATGCATGGGTTTGGTTTCCCGAAGTTAAGCATTGGATGGCAGACACCTTCTTGTCAAAGGGAGAAACTTCTTCTATTTTTCGTCGATACAACAATATACGACTATATTATAGTTATATGTTCAAAGTTATATACCTTGACAATAAAAATTTCACCGATATATAATATAATATACTAATCATATAATTCACTCTCATGTTGATAGACATTCAAAAATAATTTACTCCAAAATATTGATTTCAAACGTACTTGCTACAAGGGGGATTTTTCATACCCCACGCAATTCTATACGGCTATAAAAAATATACTAATTGACCCAGCGTGATGCTATTTAGCCTGAAGTGTACTTTTTCTCTCCAACTATTGACAAATGTTTCTATGGACCCGATTTTATTGAATTTAGATAATTATGTATAAGGGAATAGAGGCCTGGGGTTGGTTTTTACCTCGCGGTGGCAAGCAAGGGATATGTTCGAACAAAAATTTTTTTTATTAAATTTAAAAATAATTTTAATTAAAAATAGAAGTTGTAAGAAATATTAAAATCCCTTTATCTGCAAATAAACTGTAATAATATTTTTGTATAAAAAATGTTGCTGGTAAATTAATAAGTAATTTTAATTAAACATAGAGGTTGTAAACAAATTTAAATCCCTACCACTTCAATTCTTTAATCATTACGATACCTGGGAATTTCGATAACTTATTTCTCCTTCCAATAATAATTCGTCTAGCGGCATCAAAGGCTGATAAATTAATTTTATTTCTTCTAAATTTTGAACTTGAATATATACAATGAGGACGTTTACTTTGCAGTCATAGGGAATATAATGATTATAACTCTAGCATACAGTGCGACCCATTGTGCATTTGTGTAATGTAAAAAAGTATTACATAGGCGTTTTTAATTCGGTTTTCAAATCTCCCGCGCTCGAGATCTTGCGCTGATTGGTCAAAGGCTCTGGGAATCAGAAGACGTGCGCAAAGACGTATAACCTAATTATGAAAGAAGGTTATGTTCCGATGGGTTCAACGTGCATTTCAAATAAATAAATAGTTATGAATTTAAAAAAAGTGTAACACAACATTTAAGTTTTCACAAATACTGTTGGGACGTGCAAAATGCGTTTTCTTAGAAATTGGAGTTGGTTTTCACTAATGGAACGGTACATGAGTGATATTTGTCGTTTGACAAGTGTAAAAATCGTTGTGCTTCGGACTTAATTAATTAATTAAAGTGAATATCTGCAGGTTGGAAGTAACTAATTCGTAATAAAAATTTGCTGTTTTACTTATTGAATTAGGTATGGGAATCAAATGCTTTTGACGACAAGAGTATCAGTAAATATCATCAACTGTAAGTGTCCTTTTTTTAAATAATCACTGTAAATACTAGTGTACGGATTTACTTATGTTTTTAAAAAAATTAATGCTTACCAATTTATGCATTATACCTTGAAGGGATAACAGATATTTATTTTATTTTTTATTTATTTATTATTTAGAATTTTTTCTTTTCCACAGATTCAAAAATTTATAAACATAGCTACTGAAACAAGAAGTATAATTCGTATGTTTATAACAATTGCAACGATGAAGCAGCGAATTATTCCTATAAACTGGGTGTCCAGCGACCTTGAAAACCTGGTATTCTCATTGAATTTTTTTTTAACCTTAGATTCTTCTTGAATTTTTTACGAGAACCTTAAGTTACTTTTGTTTTCTTTTGAAATAGTTATTTTATTTAAATACGAAAAGTAATCTAAATCTTTCAGTCTATTATAAAAGACACATCTCATTTCGAATCAATCTTTCTACTGAATTTTTTTTATTCATCATGATATAACTTATCGTTTTTCATTACAGAATAAATACAGAGATTTCTAGGCATTTTTTTTGACTTTACCAATCATTTTACAGTTTGAAATGAACAGATTTTAATACTGTGAATAATTCTATAAATTTTTTATTTTGTCTCCGCTAATATAGAATGTTAAAGTATACATTTTTTGTGATATTTAACTTAAAAATTATAAAAATTATAAGCTCAAATTTTCAATGTTAACTCAGTTTCAGAGTTAGAATGAGTCATGGCCAAATAACAGATTTTTCATGAGTATCACCATGCGGTTTTTTGAGTATACGCCAGATTACACTAAAGATACACTAGATAGAGACACTAAAGATTTCAAAATGTTTCGAAGATTTAAAAAGATTTTGAACATTTTACAAAGGCGTGTCTACCAGATTTCAAATATCACATAACAATTTCACAAAGCTTTGAAAGGTTTAAAAGGTTTCAAATATTTCGTAAAGGGATTTTAAAAAGGTTTTAAAGATTTTTTTAATTTAAAAATTACAGCAGACCAGATTTCAAAGTTTTTAAAACATTTAGAATGATTTGAAAAGATTTTACTAATTGTAGATTTCAAATAATTCAATGATTTCAATGAATAAAAATTATTTCACAAAGATCTTTAATGTTTTAAAATCTTTGAAACCTGGTGTACTGTAATTTTTAAATTTAAAAAAATCTTTAAAACCTTTTTAAAATCCCGTTTTGAAATCTTGGATACCCTTTAAACCCTTAAAAGCTTTGTGAAATTGTTATGTGATGTTCACATTCTATATTATCGGAGACAAAATAAAAAACTTATAGAATTATTCACATTATTAAAATCTGTTTATTTCAATGTACAAAATACTTGGTAAAGTCTACCAAAAATGTCTATCAATTTCTGTATTTCTTCTGTAATGAATAAAAGATCAATTATATCATTATTATTAAAAAAAATTTAGTAGCAAGATTCATTTGAAATTTGAAATGAAGTCCAGGTTTTCAAGGTCGCTGGACACCCAGTTTATAGGAATAATTCGCCGCTTCCTAACTCCCATCATTTGATTCGCAGATTCATCGTTGCTATTTTTATAAACATACGAATTACATTTTTTGTTGCAGTAGCTGTGTTTATAAATTTTTGAATCTGTAAAAAAGAAAAAAATTCGAAATAAGAAAATATTAAGAATTGAATTAAACTTACGATATAAAGGTATGAAAGTACTTATCTCACTTGTAAATAGCTGTTATTCCTTCAAGGTATAATGCATTAATTGTTAAGCATTAACTTTTTTATAAATATAAAATAAGTAAAATTAGTAATAAAATAAGTAAAACAGCAGATTTTATTACGAAATAATTACTTCCAACTTGCAGATATTCACTTTAATTAATTAATTAAGTTCGAAGCCCAACGATGTTGACACTTGTTAAACCACAAATATCACTCATGTACCGTTCGATTAGTGAAAACCAACTCCAGTTTTTAAGAAAACACGTAATGCACGTCCTAACAGTATTTGTGAACACTTTTTAATGTTGGATTACACTTTTTTTAAATTTATAACTTATTATTTATTTGAAATGCGCGTTGAACCCTGCGGTACATATCTGCTTTCATAATTAGTTTATTGTGATAGAGTGCAAAAATTGAGAACTGAAATACTACCGCGCATGACTGAAGATGGCGGATTTGGCGGGAGAATTCTAATTAGTTTGCGGTATAGCGCAACATTATAAGGGCAGAATAAATTTATATAAATGTTATAAGATGGCAACAAAATAAGAAATTAAAGCTAAAAGCAATATCTCTCTCTGTCTAGTAGCAAAAGGAATAGTAAACTTAATATTAAGCGCAGCGTTAGGTCATCGCTATTTTTAGACCAAAATGTGAGTCATAGTATTATTATTAGTATCATTTATGACATTAAGGCGCCAACTAGACGGAAGTAAAACGCAATAAGCATGGACTTTGGACTATCACTGTTTATAAATGTCAATCATCGGGTGACTAATTTTGCGACTTAAATTTAGCAGGTGGAGCCATATGACCTATTTTCTAATTGGAAAAATTGACATAAAACTGTATGATGTCAGCAATTTTATTGGTTAGGGACTTAGAGTAGGGGAATTACTCCGCCCAAAATCTGGTTTATAAAAATGCGCGCACAGCAGAAAAACGGTAGACATTTGTATCTCCGAACCGAAATTACTACTTAAAATCTGCGTCTGTCAAATTAATAAATTGGACTTAGATTAATTTTG